>PVJL010012179.1:0-38596 GCA_004026885.1 Lyroderma lyra
TTTTTTTTTTTTTTTTTTGGTTGGTTCCCTGAACAGTGATCGAACCCAGTTCCTGGTGGTGAGAGCACCGAAGCCTAGCCACTACATCACCAGGGAACCCCTCAGGCTGTGTGTCTTTTAATCTGAAGTGAGTCTCTTGTGGGCAGCACAAATAAGAGTCTTGTTTTCTTATCCATTCAGCCACCCTATCTTTTGATTGGAGCATTTAATCTATTTTCATTTAAAGTAATTATTGATAGGTATGTAGTTATTGACATTTTATTATTAATATTTTTTCCTTCTTTTTCTTACGGAAGTCCCTTTAACATTTCTTGTAATACTGGTTTGGTGGTTATGAACTGCTTTAGCTTTTTCTTGTTTGGGAAGCTCTTTATCTGTCCTTTAATTCTAAATGATAGCTTTGCTGGGTAGAACAATCTTGGTTATAGGTAGGTCCTTGCTTTTCATTACTTTAAATATTCTATGCCAATCTCTTTTGGTTTGATCCATCTGTTCTTCAAGTTTTATAAAAGTTTGCCTCATATAGTAAGGAAAACTTTTTTAAGATGGGGGGAGAGATTGAATCAATTCTGAATATAACAAAGACAAATAGGTATTTATAGCTAATGAGCAGAGTGAGGGGATCAGTGGATGAAAAATTACTAATAGGAGATGTCAAGCATAGAGGATTCTTACTAAACTAACCTGTCTTGCTAAAGGCAGGCCAAGGACTTAGACATCAAAGGTGAGGGAATGACAAACTTGATTAGATATTAAGGGTGACAAGATATCAATGATAGGAGAATGACAACAGGATTCTTTACTAGGACTAAGCTGGACAGGCCAAAGGCAGGATGAGGGCCAAGGTTGAGGCCTAGTTCAGAAAAAGTCTCATAGGAACTTAACTAAAGTTTGGTCAAGGAGAGAGTCTTTGCCAGTCACTCCTCTTGTTCAACAAAAGAAGAGACAGTTTTCTTTCCTCTAAACAATATCAGTCCATTTCTCATCTGGTTGCCTTTGGTTAATTAAGGACCATCTGAACCATATGTTGAGACTTGGTGGTAGAGAATATTGGTTGGATGGTGTGAGCCATGAGGTATTTAGTGAGGGGAATTTCTATGAAAACAAAAGAAAAACAATGATTAATGGTTGTAGCAGATTATAAACCCAGTTTATGAGTCCAGAGGGCAGCTAGCCAAGAAGATTTCTATACACTTGGCTCAAAGCATCTTTAGATGGTGAAATGAGGACAACAGTGGCAATCCAATGGATTTCCTGGTTTGTGGTTTGCATAGTTATTTCCTAGAGCAGAGCATGGAAAATTTAGGTGTTACAGTGAACTTCCTGAGTGGACCACACAGTAGCCGACACAAATGTTGCCCATACGTGAACTGCTGTGGTGATGAGTCTTTTGAAGTTTATATCAAGTTGTGTAGCTTGAGTTTACAGGCTTCTTTAGATCCTGAGGGGAAGGTCAGCTACAAGACAACTTAGGGTCCCAAGAAGGATCTGGGCAGTCAGGTTTTAGTTCTCAGTGACATCAAGTCATGTGGGTGGGAGAAAAAATGTAAATGCCAATTTGGAGAGTTGTAGCCAGATATTGAGGGAAACTGGAAGAATTAAGATATTGGTAAAGGCTGACAAAATGTGCAAGATGACAGGACCCAGTTCAATTTACATGTAGATAACAAAGTAGAAAGTAAAATGTAGTTTACCAAGAGGTGAAAAACAGCTCAAAGATTAAAAAAAAAAAGAGGACTAAAATCTAATAACACCAGAAAGGTATGCTATAGTTTTCTATTAAAGCATAAAATTTTTCTCTACAGTCACCCCCATATTTTTTATTTTGGCTTACAAAATAAGTCTGGTGTCATTAGATTTGGCATGATGTTTTATGTAAATGCAATAAGAATGATAATTGGCCAAATAGGCATTTTAAAACTTGCATTGTTGAAAGCTTTCATAAGGCATCTGACATTAGATTTTTGAAAGCCTTCTGGAGGTTAAAAAACTAAGGCCAAAACTTGACACCAGATTTCAACTGCAATACTCATAAGTGTGGGTGAGTTCTTCTCTTCTTGAGGTTCCCAAAATAGCATAAGATTTCTAGGACTTCCAGGAAGTGACCTTCCTTACTCACCTGTAAGGCTGGAAACCCAGTTTTCCCAAGAGGGCTTTTTGTACACTGGCTCCATGAAGTCAATCTTAGCTCCTTAAAAGTGTCCAGTCAGAGAGGTTCCCTGGTGGTGTAGTGGCTAGGCTTTGGCATTCTCAATGCTGCGGCTTGGGTTTGATTCCCGCCCAGCCAGGGAATCATAAAAAAAAAAAAAGTGTCCAGTCATATCTGATTTTGTGCACATGATTTTCAACTATGACATTCTAATCAAAGTCTTTGTTATATAAGCAGCAATTTTAGTTACACTGAGGACAGATTCTTTTCTTTTCTTTTCTTTTCTTTTTTAGGGAAGAGTACGAACGCAGCCCCCCACTACCACAAATGATGCAGTCGAGTTTCCCACATTTGGGGATATTGCAGTGGTCAGCACATCTGGAGTGCAATGGATAAGCCTTGCCCTGGGAAAACCACCTTCGTGATCATGGTATCTCCCATGCCAGGTAAGTCTGAGGACAGAGTCTTACTGAACTTTTGCAAATAAGTATATTGCTACAGAAATAAGAATACTCAATAAGAGTTTCCAAATTCTAGAAAGATCAGTTAGGGAGAAAAGATGAATGTTTTATTTCTGTTCACAAGAGTATAATCTACTAGTTTTTTATGGATGACTTAGGAAAAAAGAGAATAGGGTTCCTTAAATCCATCAGCCATATTCCTAACAAAAGTCGTAATCATCCTTTATCAGTTCATTCAGGCCCAAGTAGTTAATTCTTGTTCTTCCTGATCTCAGGTGAGCAACTTTTTAAACTCATTAGCTTCTCCACTGGAGTTCTGAAAATCCTGACTCAGTCCAGTGGTGTGATCTCAAAATTATTTAAGCAATGCCAACAGAAGCTTGTGCCCCAGACTACCTGGCACAATCCTTTCATGAGTCTCTGAGACTGATTGTTAAATTTTCAGAAAATTCGTGAGTGGGTTGACATCATGTTGGTAGCTTCAAATTGGCCACAGTGGGCATATTTACACCACAGAAATCAGTAAATCAAGGCTCCCACCATCACCCAGAGCTGGTAGTTAAACATGTATCAGCATACCACCAGACACCTTTGACTCAGTATATGTCAAGCTGAAGTCCTTTTCAAAGGACTTCAAAACCCTCTCCTCGTCCTACATTCCCAACGTCTATGTGAATGATGTCACTACAGACTCAGTTGTCAAGCAAGAAGTCTTTAGAATTGTCCATGGCTCCTTTTTCCCCATCACTCATCACATCAATCACTGAGTATTGTCAACTCCCCCTCAAAAATGTTTTCCTGAAGTAAACCTGTCACTATCTTAGTTCAAGTTCCCATCATTTTTTGCCTGCACAATTACAATAAGCTCCTGAGTGATCTACTTGTCTGCAATGTATCTGGGCACTATTTTCCACGTAGTCTTTCTAAAACACCCCAGTGTAATCCAGTCACTTGCCAACATAAAAGTAACAGCTGGCTCTCCTTTACCTATGGGAGAATGTCCAAGATCTTTAGCAGCAGCCACAAAGGCCTTCATAATCTGGCCTTCAGATTCATAGTTCTCAATTCTTCCTACCATATACCCCATGGTCCAGTATTAATTGCTTATTGTTCTTCAAATGTGTCCTGCACTTTCAAAACTTCATGCCTTGCCCATAGTATTCCCTCTGCCTGAAATCATGTGCAGTACTCAGAGCCTGGGAAATGTCTCCTCTTCTTTGAAGACCCAGTTTAGACTTACTATTCTTTAGGAACTCTCCTAAGAAAAGTTAGTCTCCTCCCCCCTCCATACACATAGTCTGTTTATGGCTCTAATAGGGGTACTAATTGCACAGTATTATAGCTACCTGTCACGTTTTACAGATCTAGCTTCCCAGCTAGATTGAATCTTACCCCAATGCCTAGTTTAGCACTTGCAACATAGTGAGAGCTCAAAAATTTTGAAAACATGAATGGGAGGGTGAATGAATGGAGTGGATTCCTAGTTCTAATAACTGGATTGTTTCCTGGTGTATAAAACCCCCTGTCTTAGGTCCATATTCTGGTGTCCCTGCTCCTTAGTCATGCCTTGGTGCTCTGTGGCACTTTAGTCTTCTCAAGAATAGTGCTTCATAGATCTTGAGAAGATCCAAGATGGTAGGGTATATAAACACTGTGCTTGCCTCATTCTTTGAACACATCAAAATTACAAGTTATAGAACAATCAACCTGGAGGTCCATCTGAAAGCTAGCTGAATAGAAGTCCTATAATTAAGAATATAAAGAAAAAGCCATGTTGAGACTGGTAGGAGAAGTGGAGACGCAAAATGGGGCTAGCCCCAAAGCTCACGGTGGTGGTTAAAAATTGGAAGGGATATTTTGGCTACAGAGGTTCCTCTCAAAGAAGCAAGGGACCCCAGCCCCACACCAGAGTACTAGTGCCAGGAAGAGGAGCTCCCACAACAGTTGGCTGTGAAAACAGTGGGGATTCTGACCATCCAGGTGGAATAGAAGGCTGAAGGAAACCCAGATGTCCTCTTAAAGTATCTGCATAGACTTGCTCGCAGACATTCACCCTGGGCTCTGGTGGAGGGATGGTAACTCGGGGGCTGTTGGAGACATACAGGGGTGGGGCGGACTGAAGTGTGTGGCTTTGGGGCAAGGACTGGAGGGACAGTTGCCATTTTCCCTTTGTGGGGTCCTCTTCTTGAGCAGCCAGCATCTTTCCTGTGTTGGGCCCTCCCCACATGCCTATGACCAAATCTGAATCTCTATTGGTCTGCTTGCTCCACCCTGCTGACTCACTGAGACCCCCACCCAACCCAACCCACCTACCACAGGAAGCTTTATCAGCTGCTGAACCTTGCAGATGGCAGAAGGCCTTGGAGTGTCCTGGTTTTTTGCAGAGCTACCCCAGACTCAGTACTGGTGATAGCCAGCCTTGGTTTGCAGTGTGGCCTCTCCCACATGCCTCCAGGTCCAGCACAGGCAGCAAACAACTGCAGGTCACTCTGTAGCCTGTACCAGGTATTCCCTGGCCAATCACAGGAAGTGGATGGCTTGGGCCTGCACTGAAGGCCCTCCCAAAAGGTCCCAGAACCAACATACTTGGAAGTTGGCTTTAGACTACAGCAGAGAACCACGCAATTAGCCCCACAAGTGGCACACCCAAGGGTGGTCTCAACAGGCACCAGAGCCCACTGGGGTGAATCCCACTCAGTGGGGTAAGCCCTTCCACATAGCAACCTGTAAGTTGTGGACATGGCCCAACCCTACAGCCAGTCAGTCTGAGGGTCAATCCCACCCACTGAAATGCCAATAGCAATCAAGGCTCAAAATATAATAGGAGAGCACACACAACCCACATAAATGACACTCCTGGAGCACCCAGTGTAGGTGATCAGGGAGATTGTGCCACTGGGCCCCACAGGGCACCTACTACATAAGACCACCTGGCCAAGAATGGGAGACATAGCAGATCTAGGTAATACATAAAAACAAATACAGAGAGGCAGCCAAAAATGAGGAAACAAATCAATACATCCCAAATGAAAGAATAGGAGAAATCCTCAGAAAAAGAACTGAACAAAATGGAGGCAAGCAACATACCAGAGACAGATTTCAAAACACTGGTTATAAGCATGCTCAAGGAACTTAGCGAGAACATCAGCAAGGATAGCAAGCATAAAAAGGACATAAAAACCATAAAAAAGAATCAGTCACAAGTGAAGAATACAATAACTGAAATGAAGAATGCATTAGAAGGAATCACCAGCAGAGTAGATGAAGCAGGGACTTGAATAAGTGATTTGGAAGACAAGATAGCAGAAAACACCCAAATCAGAACAGCAAAAAGAAAAAAGAATCCCCCCAAAATAAGGATAGTTTAAGAAATGTATGGCACAACATCAAGTGAACAACATTTGCATCATAGGGATAAGAGAAGGAGAAGAAAGGGAACAAGGGATTGAGAACCTATTTGAAGAAATAAAGACTAAAAACTTTCCTAATCTGGTGAAGGAAGTAGACATACAAGCCCAGGAAGTACAGAGAGTCCCAAACAAGATGAACTCAAACAGGCTTACACTAAGACACATTATAATTAAAATGGCAAAGGTTAAAGACAAAGAGAGAATCCTAAAAGCAGCAAAAGAAAGGCAACTAGTGACTTATAAGTGAGCTCCCATAGATTGTCAGCTTATTTCTCTACAGAAACTTTGCAGGCCAGAAGGGAGTGGCACAAAATATTCAAAATGATGAAAAACAAGGACCTATAACCAAGATTACTCTACCTAGCAAGGCTATCATTTAAAATCAAAGGGCAGATAAAGAGCTTCCTAGACAAGAAGAAGTTAAAGGAGTTCATCACTACCAAACCAGTATTACAAGAAATGTTGGAGGGATTTGTTTCAGATGGAAAAAATATGAATAATAAAATGGCAATAATTACATATACGAGGGCTATCCGGAAAGTATCCAGCCATGTAATATGAAAATAGGGGCACTTATGGCTGGATTTTTCTTGGACATCCTTCATATGTCAACAGTTACTTTTGTTGTAAATTGATTAAATGAGCCAATCAAAAACATAGGGTGGCTGAATGGATAAGAAAACAAAAACCAGGGAGTTCCCTGGTGGTGTAGTGGCTAAGGCTTCGGTGCTGTCAACACTGCAGCCTGGGTTTGATTCCCAGCCAGGGAACTACTCACATTAAAAACCAAAAAACCAAAAAACCAAATCAAACAAAAAAACCTTACATATGCCGCCTGCCAGAGACTCACTTCAGATTGAAAAACATACAGTCCGAAAGTAAAGGGATGGAAAGTTATTTCACAGAAGTGGAAACAAAAATTAAAAGAAAGGAAAAGAAAAAAGTTAAGCTAGCAACACTTATATCAGACAAAATAGACTTTAAAACAAAGGCTCTAACAAGAGACGAGAAGGACCCAGTAATCCCACTTCTAGGTATTTATCTGAAGACTACTTCGAGGAGACCTGTGCATCCATACATTCATTGCAGTGTTATTTACAGTGGCCAAGATGTGGAGGCAGTCTGGGTGTCCACTGATGGACGAATGGATAAAGAGGAGGTGGTGCATGTATACAATGGAAGATTGCTCGGCCATGGAAGGGAATGGGTTCTTGCCATCTGTGGTGGCATGGATGGACCTGAAGGGTGTTGTGCTGAGTGGAGTGTGTCATACAGAGAAAGAGAGATGCAATGTGATTTCATTTGTTGTGGAATCTAAAGAACAAAATAAACAAACAAACAAAACAGAAACAAACTCATAGATACAGAGACTATGTTGATGGCTGCCAGATTCAGGGGGTGGGGTTGGGTTTGAAAGGGTGAGGGAAAAAGGGAAAGGAATTAAGAAGTACAAGTTGATTGTTACAAAGTAGTCATAGGGGATAGCATAAGGAATATAGTTAATAATATTTTAATAACTATGCATGGTATCAGATGGATACTAAATTTATCAGGGTGATAGATGGGAGGGGAGTTGGGGGACAGGGTAGAAAAGATGAAGGGATTAAGAAGTGCAAATTGGTGGAATTCCCTGGTGGTGTACTGGCTAGGTTTCGGTGCTGTCAACGCTGCAGCCTGGGTTCAATTCCTAGCCAGGGAACTACCCACATTAAAAAAAAAAAAGTACAAATTGGTAGTTACAAAGCAGTGATGGGGATGTAAAGTAAAGCATAGTGAATACAGTCAATAATACTGTGATAGTGTGGTACAGTGTCAGAAGGTTACTGGACTTATCATGATGATCACTTCTTTAGGTGTATAAATGTTGAACAATTATGGTGTATACTTGAAAGTGACATAATGTTATATGTTAGTTATATTTTTTAATTAAAAAAAGTTTTTAAAGTGCTTCGTCTAGCTCTTGCCAGACCTTTTGACATTTGGCATTCTGCTCTGGAAGCCCAGGCCCCATGGCAGAGCCTCTGTCACTGGCTGCCAAATACTCTGGCTGCCAACTACCTGCCTGTCTGGGCTTCCTCCGAGTATCTGCTGCATCCTGGTCAGCCAGAAGCTTGCTCTACCTGCCTGTCTGCATAGCTGGCTAGGGGCTCTGCTGCTGCTTCTGGGATCTTCTGCTTTACACTGGCCTTCTCTCAAAGCCCTGGTTCTCTTTGTTCTAGCTTCCTCTGCCGCCAAAGGCATACCATTTCTATCATTGTTCAACCAGAAGATTAGGTAGAGCACATTGATTCAATTTATGGACTCTAGACTCTAATAGATTAGGTTCAAATCTCACCTCTTCCACTTACATCCAGTTGTGTGATCTTGGGGCAAGTCACTTCATCTCTTTGAACCATGGTTGGCTCATCTGCAAAATGGGCGCAATAATAATACCTATATCATACATAAGGTCAAAGTGAGATTTAAATAAGATCATGTGCTTAACATAGTACCTGGCACATAGCAAATACTCAATAACTACTTGCTATCATTATTATTTTTACGTTGCCAGCAGTATCTAGGGCAGAGTTGGCAACCAATGTGTGTTGACAGGGTAAGCGGAGGAGGAGTAACAGTCACTGTTATTCAAGCCTTCCTGATCAAAGTCTACTCCATCTGCTAATTCCATACCCACTTCAGATACAAATATCTTACAGCCATTTGGCTCTGTCACTCAGTTATTTCTGAAATCCCACCTCCTTTAGGAATCCTTTGCAGTTCAGAGCCAATAGCTTTGCTTGTCTCAATCTGCCTAGATCTAAAACTCCCACAATTGCCCACCCCCACTTTTCATTGCAATTACATGCATTTATCCTGATTCCTTTGCCCCAATTTGCAGAACCCCAGGTTAAGTCACTGATGTGAACATCTCTGGACTACACATTTTACACATTGTCCCACTGTCCCCACGTGTATGTGTTTCTGCATTTTTGGTGTCACTCAGCCCTGTTGCTTCTGATTGTGAGGGCAAGGACTGTGTGTAAACTAACGAGGACAGAGCCAGGGACAGAGAAATGCTTCAAATTGTTTTGTGATGAAGATGAAAGAGAGGAGTTGGAAGTAGAAGCTGGGAATGGGGGAGGAATTATGTCTCCACTTACTCTTCACCCCAGCAGGGGCAGAAAGCCTGCCGCCTCTTTCCTGTTCATTAGCTACATTCCTCTCAGAGGCCAGAGGGGCAAGCCTGGACAATGCAAATGAGCTGTGGATGGGACTTGGCCAAGAGGCCTCCAAAGGGAGGGCAGCAGAGCTGGCTAGGAGGGAATAGCAAAGGAAGGTGCCTACATTGGTCAGCACCTTATTTTCCCAAGCTGCAAACTACTCTCTTTTTCCAAGAGACACAATACCAAAGCACAAAATTCCCTCCGAATAGGTATCTGAGTCTGAGAGCACTTGCAGACTGGGTGGTCCCTGAGTCTCTAGTCTTTGGTATGATACTCAGACTCAGAGAATTTGTTGTGCGCCCTCTATGCACAAGACCTGCACAAGGAAGGCAGTGTTAAATCTAGGCAGAACTGGATGGAAGCTTTCAATCACAGGCTTTAGCTGTGGCATGAGAGACATAGCAGAGGAGTAGCGGTGATTGTGTGAGCATGAAAGAGCAACTGAGCCTATCAGCGTCCATAAAGGGGACAAATTTAGCCAGTTCCTTGCCAATTTCTTACTATAGATCTTTCTACTGGCTTCACCTGATCCTATCGAGGAAAGCATGCTGTGAAGACTTGCATGGGCACAGCATGACTAGGACTCTTTTTGCCCATGTGAAAGTCCATTTATTCTTCTATTTAAATGGACAGGGCAGCTTCTTAGTTCAGTCTCAGCCTCCTACTTTTTTTGCTCCCCCTTCCCTCTTCCCCACTATTAATGACTCAAGGTTTGTTTCCTCCTAAGTATTGCAGTCCCCAGCAAAACTGTCATTTGTGTCTGACGCAGACGCCCGTGAGACCCACAGAAATGTTTGGAAACTTTCAACCCTCATTGTGCCTCCCTCGACTCCTCCCTCAGTGAGGCAGGCTGTTGGAGCCGGGCAGCTTGACCTTTGCTAGGAACTCAGAGCTGCCTGGGATTTGCAGTGGAGCTGGAAACAGAGGCAGAAGCTCTGCTGACGTTTCTCCCTCACCCACCCCCATCATGTGAAAGCTCAAAGAACAGTGACGGGTTAAGCTCCATATAAGGAAAAGACCCTCCTCTTTCCTGTGCGGAAATTGTTTTTTGCTTCTACATGTTTAAAGGACACTGTAAAAACTATACCTGACAGGATTCACAAAACATATTCCTCCAAGGGTAAAGGACAACTAGGAACCAAAGGAGAAAGGACGGGCGGGGCGGGTATGAGGAAGCAAAGAATTTGAGGGATGAGTCATCAAAAAGAAGCTGGGAATGAGAGCGGAACTAGTAATCCGAGCTGTGAAGGAAACGAGCATTCATTAGACACAGATCGTGTCAATCACGTCTGCTCCACAAATGACCTGAGAGCCTCACGAGCTTCACAGACCGGAAGAGGGGTCTCGGTGGGCGGTCTAAAGGCTTTGAAATCGGAAAAGGCTGAGCGCAGACAGTCGTCAGAGGAGTCTGAGACAGCAGCAAGCGGACTTCTTGGAAAGATGGCGTTTGCCATCAAGGTCACATGGCTGTAGTGGCTTAGGGCTTCGCCGCTGACGCTGTCGTCGCTGCGGCCTGGGTTCGATTCCCGGCCAGTGGAGCCACCCACATACCAAAAAGAAAAACAAACAAACAAACAAAAAACAAGGTCACATGGCTACTGTCGGGGACTAACAGAAACACTAGGGAGAATAATACAAATGGCCACCCTAGGGTCTCGGTTTTCAGAAGCAGTCTCGAATCCAAATTTTTTCCTATCAGACTCATAAGCACACTTGGATTTGTAAAAACACCTGCCCTTTAAAAAAATCATCAAAATAGTATGTGAAGGGGTAGAGTTTCATTGGGGTTCTTCTCAGGGAGCAGGAGAGGGTGGGCGAGACCAGGGGCCAGGGTGACTGCAGAACCAGAGGGCAACACGTGGCAGCCCAGAAGACAACATGGAAAGCTGATTCTGCCCAGACTGCCAATCTGCCCAGATCTGTGCCAGGCTAAAGCCTAGGAAGCTTGCTCTAACCTCTGATGTCACACCTGTTTTGAAAGGTTCCCCTGGCCAAAAAGGACTTAGTTGGGAGCTCTATGTACATTATACCACACAAGTTTACCTACAGTTAGACTTCCGTTGATCCAAGATAGGATAAGAAATGTGATTTAAACCATAAACCCATTTGTTTGTATGGTTTTTTGTTAGTTCTTATCCATTAGTTCCTAGCAAATGCTAGTTTTTAAAAAGGTGCAACCCTGTTATAGCTCAACTGCAGGATAAAAAAGGATCTGTTAACTCCTCGGCCAATCTAGTTGGGAGGCCTCCATTCATGCTGCCCTGTATAGTAGGGACCAGGGAAATGCCAGGGCATATGAAAGTAGTGATCCAAAAATGGAAGAAGCATTTTAATCTAGCTGATTCCTTTCTTTTGCCGTTCAGCCATTTTCATGCTTCCACCCGCTATCCATACTCCAAACTGATAGTTGGCCCAGGATTTGCCAGCACTCAGGAGAGCCTGAAAAGGCTATGCCTGAGAGGGTGAGGCACTTTAAGGGGACCCGAGAATGGAGGCAGTAGCCAGAGGGATTAACTTTTTCACTAGCTCAGTCTTGTCCCTACTCAGCAATGGCCATTCCAATTCAAGCCATCCCCTTAACCTACCCTGTACTATTTATTACCTCTTGGTGAGGCATCATCAGACTGATCCGTTTTTCGTTTTATTGGTCGCTTTGAATCTATTCAGGAATGGAGTTTGAGGGAAAAGGGACCACCATCTGTTCTATTCCCTAAGGCTCCTGGTTCTCCCTCCCCTAACCTTTTAGAAGGGCTGTAGGGATCCTAAGTCTTAAGGAGCAGGTTCCTTGAGGATTTTGGGCTCAGTCCTTCTAGAACATTATAGCCTACTCAGAAGGAAACACTTTAAACCTGAGCTCATGGCGAACCAGACCCTTTTACTCCCTTGGCTACCCTAGAGGCTCACAGCAATTTCTCTTGGTCACATCTGAAAGAGAGATCCTGTATCATTTGTTACAGATATTCAACCCATCATAAGAGAGTAGGGGGGTGGACGTGGCAAATCCAATCGTGTAGTACTTGGGGAAAATACACATTCCCAGGGGCACACTGAAGAGAATAGAAGGTTTGAGGACCGAGGAAAGCACAACCACGAGGCTAGGAGCAGCACTTTCCTTTTCTCCCTCTTCTTTTCCATTACCCAGACCCGGAGTGCCTCTGAAGGGCTGCCTCTACCATGGCAGGAAGCTAGCCCATCCCCAGATGCTGAGTGGCGATACAGTGCTCTAAATATGGGAAGGAGGAGAAGGAGGCAGCTATACTCATGTGTTATGTTCTGTGTCAGACACCAGGTGGCACCAAATTATAACCATAACTCCTAAGAAACTGGCAGGAAATGGACCTTGAGAGCCCTTGAACTATTTTCTTCTCCCTCCCGACTCCTTGTGGAATTGAAGAACAAGAAGCCTTTCAGATATAGTGGATAACCCTCTTTCGATGCAAAAGCTTCAGTTCCTAAGCTAGAGCCACTTCCAGCTGAAGATTCCTAGGATTTAAATACAGCCACAGGCTCTGCTCTTCTTGGAGACTGATTTCTCAGCTGCAGATAAGAAAAAAAGGTGATTTTCCTGCAGTCTTTCCAGATGCCTCCAGCCTCCAGAAGAGCTGTTTTTCTTCCAGGAGCTTAGCTGAAGAATAACAGACATGAGACTTAGGACGCTGAGCTCAAATGCAGGTGCCCTCTGAAGGACTGAATGCTCTAGCATGGCCTGCGGAGGATGACCATGACTACAAACGTGATGTGGTTGACCAGCTTCATTGCTTCTTACCCTCCTCTCCACCCCCACCCCCACTCTCTTAGGATGGCTTGAATATCTGTAACAAATGATTCAAGCACCTCAAGGGTGCTCCATTGGTAGGCTCCTCCACCTAGAGTGCTGTGTTCTCTCAGCCTTTTCTATCTGTCGGATCCCTCCCCCGCACCGAGAGGTGCAGACAGAACTCCATGAAGCCTTCCTTGATTTCTCCCAGTTTGAAGGAATCTCCCACTCTTCTAAATTCCCATAACAACTTGTGCCACTTATCCTATTCTTTTACTTTATAGTATAGTTTTTTTGTGAGCATATCTCCCCTACAATACTGTGAGCTCCCCGACGGCAAGAACCATCTCTTATCTGTGTATGCTGATGAACTCACAGTGGGCACTCAATAAGTAAGAATAATGATAATAATATCTTACATTTGTACGGTGCTTACAGTTTACAAAGCACGTTCACATCCATTTTTCCATTTAATCCTCAAAACAACCCTGTGAGGTAGGTGCCATCATACCAATTTTACAGATCAGCAAACAGACTCAGAGAAATTAAACAACTTGCCCAAGGTCATACATAGGAAGAGCAGAGAGGGGTCTGAATGCAGGTTTTCTAATCCTAAATTCAGTTCTTGTAAATTTCTATACCTGAGCCATTGGCTGGAAATTCCTTCATGGAAGCTGAAGCCATGGGACTTATCATGGAGAATGGGGAAAAGGAAGAAGATCTAAAGGTCAAACTCCTCTCCCCTGCCCCACTCTGTTGTTCCCAAAGAGGATTCCAGAATGCACTCTTATTTTGTTTAAGAATGTCCTGGCGTGAGATGTCCTTGTGGATAAGAAGGGAAAATGTAGGGTGAAGACAGGGACAGTAAGGTGTATTCACAGCTGGTGACTAATGGATCTTTGTCAGCCTGCAGGGAGGTCCCCAGCCTATGCAATAATTTAATTAGCAACTTGGATCAGGACATTGGTGGTATTCTGATCAAATTTGAAAATGACATGAAGCTGGTTTGGGGAAAATCCCAAGGGGTCATAATGAACCAGGAAAATGAAATGTAAACGTTCATAATTGAATTTGTCAAAACCAAATACCTAAGTGTGAGGTAGGAAAGATACAACTTAGCAATCTGTGTGAAAAGGTTTCAGGTGTCTGAGGTGCCTGTAAGGTCGTTATTTTTGACACTAACTGCCTGAAATGTTAATGCATTCCAGGCTAGGATGAGAGAGATTATGGTTGTGCTCTCTTCTCTGATCATTAGACCAGAGTGGAAGATTGTCTTTAGCTTTGAACATCACACATGAACAGGGGCATCAGCAACCTGGAGCATGCACAGAAGAGAGAGACCGGGGGTGTGAGAGGTCTTCAGACTCCTTGATTATGAACTCCTGGGGCTGTTTAACCTGGAGAAGGGGTCAGCATGGTGATGGTGATGGTTCTGGATCCAGTTTTCAAGCGTTGGGAGATTTGTAATATAGACGAGGGAGTCAACTTGTTTTACTTTGCAAGAGGGAGCCATCAGGAGTAAAGGGGCTGTGGGGAAAACATATTCCGACTCAACCTAGGGAAGAACTTTATAATAGCTCAAGATGACCAAATATTACACAACTGTCTGCTTTGAAAGGACAAGATTTTCCCATTACTGGAGGTATTTAAGCAGAGGCAAGATAAGTATTTGGCAAGGAGGTTGCACAGGGAAATCAGGCATCAGATCACAAGGGAGGGGAATTAGGCAACCATCAAAGCTGCTTTTTCTTCACAGTGTACTTTTGGAATTCATGGGGGCGGGGCTGGAGATGAAAAATAGCTGTAGCCCTCAGAGTAGGTACTCGGCTTCCAGTCTCTCCTGCTCCAGCCTACCTGCACCTAGGCTCAAGAAATATTTTCCTGAATACTTTACCATGAGACCTTCCAGTATCACAGAATGTCAGTAACCCTAGAGGTCATCTGGTTCAGTCCTTTATCAGATGCTCTCATTGCCTTTTACATCATCCACATGGAGTGGTTGCCCAGTCACTGCTTGAATATCTGTGGTGATGGAGAGCTGCCGACCTTTACAGGCAATCCATTCTAATTTCGGAAATTACACTAATCATCAGAAAGGTCTTCCTAAACACAGCATAATGGTTACATTAGAATGTCGAGAGTAAGAGTGTTTCTTTCTCTGTTTTTGAAATTGTTGGTAATAAATTCTAAAAGGACTTCAAGAGGCTGGAATCATGAGCTGAAACTTATTATTATCATTTTTTTCATTATAAAAAAAAAAAGAAAAAGCATCGTCCTTATGTCGAACCAAACTCTGCTTTCCCATAACTCCCTAACCCATGAGATCTTGGAGCCCTTGGAGATATGCACAGAACAAACCTATAGCGTTCTCTTCCTCCATGAGCCCAGTAATGAATAGATAACAGTGGATAAATTTCACCTGGGATTTGCCAGTCCCTTCACTGTTCTCACCACTCTTTCTCGGAATATACTTTTGTTGACATTGCCTTTGAAGGGTGATGCCTGTAACTGAACAGAGGGCCTCAGGTGTGGTCTGATTACTGCAGAGTAGTACAACATAATCACCTCCTTTATTCTGGACCCTATACTCTTAATAACACAGCCCAAGGTTGCAATACTTTCTGTAGCAACCAAATCCACACTTTTTGACTCATGGCTCATGATGAGCATTCATTTACTCTTAAAACCCTCTAAGGCCCATCTGTCACATCATACACTTGTACTATTATATTTTGAAATTCAAATAAGTGACTTTATGTTTGTTCTGTTAACTTTCATTTCGCTATAGTGAGTTCATTATACCAGCATCTTGACAGCACTATGAATTCTGATTCTGTCACTTCGGCTTTAGCTTCCAGCTATGTGTAATTTCCAAATTTGATCTAGACATATTAAAAGAGAACCCTTTTGTGTGTAGTCATTCAACCAGTTAAGAAGATGCCTACCTTTATCTTAATCCAACTCACATTTCTACATACTGTCCCCAAAGTACCATGAGAGAATGTTTTGTTGAACTCCAGATATACTGTAGGTTTGGCATTCTCTTCATCTAGCCATCCAGTCACCCTATCAAACTGAATCAGCTGAGTGGGGAATGATTTGTTTTTCCTGAATCCTTCTGTAAGCACTCACCAACCATCCTTTTAACCATTTGTTCTAGACTCTTGTCCTCAATCAATATTACATTTATTGATCTCTAATTTCTGGAATTCACCTCTTCCCATTTGTAAAACTGTGGAGCCACGTTTGTCCACCTCTAAGCTGCAGTGTGCAACTCTGTCCCTCAGCATGGAGTTTTCAAAGCCACCTCCAGTTGTCCTGCAACCTGAGCTGCAAGCCCTCACAATGCCCTGGGCTGTTATTGACTCAGACTAGGAGATGGAATTACTCTGAGCAGCTAAAGGCTCTTTTGGAATAGACTGCTTTTAGGAGCCTCTCTCGGGTGCTCACTCTGTCCTTTTCTACTCTGAAAATCTCCTTGCAGAAGAGAAGGAACTAAAGAGGAGCTGAGAAGCTTTTATTTTCTCTTGCAAAACAAAAGCCAGGGTGTCCCATCACTCATCCAATAACACCCAAACTCTTTTGCTATTAATATTATGAAGACCTCCATAACCTGCCTTTCCAAGCGGATATCCAGCCATTTAACTTGAACTCACTACTTCGGTCAAGTTAGCCCCTTACTGCTCCTCAGGCATGTCTAGACCTCCTCATCTCACTGCTCTGGCTGAGGCTTTTCTCCCAGTTTGGAATGGCTGCTATGCCACACACCCAAATCCCCTCATAGCTTTTCTTGTAATTTCTCCAGCCCCTTTAATGTTGACCATACAACTGAAGTGACATGCTAAATTATGCATTTCATTAACTGTATCATAGCTCGGTTTTATCTTCACATATACTGTTACATATATATATGGAATGCTTCATTAATTTGCATGTCATTCTTGTGCATGGGCCATGCTAATCTCTGTATCATTCCAATTCTCCCATACACTGTTTTAATAGTATGCACCCCAAGGTGGGGCATCTTCTATCCCTCATAGTATATAAACTAGCACAGGTCCAGGCCTACAGTCCTGGGAAACCAAACTCACTTTCTATGGAGATTTTCATAGTGACCAACCTCTGCTCCTTCACACACACTACAAGTTCAGAGCCCAAGATAGTTGCGTCCAGCTCCTGAAAAATTAATATAGAAACCAGATACATTTAGGAATGCAGGTTGAACCCAGTCTAGGCACTAATAATTGTTACAATGTGAAATGAAATCCAAGTATGTCCTTAGCCCGTATTCACATGAGGAGCTGGGTTTTTTAGCTAGGCTCAGGGCTGGCTGTCAGCAAGGGGACTAAGAACACTTGCGCTACCTGGGCACAGTACTGACTGTCAATTAGATTAAAACCCTGCCTGTCTTGGAGGTCACCTCTTCCACCTAGACCTTCCAAATGTGTGAAGACTAACTGTAATCTGTCACTGATGGATCCCAAATAGGATGGGAGTTGGGTTTGCCATAGCACCTTGAGTTCCTAGAGAAAAGGCAATGTCTACATCCTCCCCAAATAGAGAGCTTCCTAATTTGAAGGTACACACACACACAGGCACACACGGAGACACAGACACACACAGAGACACAGACACCCCCCCCCCCGAAGAGGAGGCCCAGTTTGGTAATATCTGAGATGGAGTAATGAAATAATTATAATAAGGAAGACTCTGAATTGACCTAAAAAGGTCATGTAATCTAGCCTTGTTTTCAGGAAGATAAACACCAGTATTTTTCTCAGTAGTCATTCATTTAATTTGGCCACTGTTATTGAGGACTTACTAAGTGCCATGATCACCTTCTATCCATAGCAAAGTTTTTCCTTATGTCAAATTTAATCTTTGGCCTTTTAACATTCTCAGAAGAAGAAATGGAGGATAGATCCTCAGCTTTGTCCTTGTTTAGGACTTAAAATTTTGAGGATGATGTAGCATACTTGCTATGCAGTAGGTGCTCTATAATTATTGAATGTTGTTGCCTCATCATCTCCCTCCTTTCTAAATTAAAGAACCAAGTCCTTTGGCACATTGTTTTTGTTCTTCTCCAGACCCTCTCTAGCCTCTTTTCCACATATGAGGGCTTTCTGGAAACAATCCAGTCATTGTCACTCTAACGAGAATGGTTACGTGACTGGATACTTTCAGACAGCCCTTGTATGTCAAAAACATATTTCTGGACTGGATTCTAGGTCTGTTTTTAATACTAACTGTGACATTGGGCTTTTCTGGGCCCATTTCCCCAATTGGAAAATAAATGGGTTGGACTAGATGACTCTGAGGTTACTTCTAAATCTAAAACTCAGACTCTGATTACTTCCCAGCAACACTATGCTATATTTTTGTTATTATATGCTAGAAGTCGTACTGGTTTTGGAAAGAAAAAAGGCAGGGAGGGAGGGAAGGGAAACCAGTTCTACAGTATGGACTCATTCAATTGTGACCCACTCTGACAGTCCCCTCATTGTTCTTTTTTTAACTCTATTATGTCAAGTCAATCACTGCCCATATTTCTTGTCCCCATGCACCATATCAATATATTAGTTCTTGGTTTTGGTCCTTGTACTACCTTGTGTTCATCCCCTCTGAACACCATCCTGTTGTGTTGGTTCATGTTTCTCGTTTTGTCAGGGTCACTTCGAAGAATTCTATTCCTGGTTTCTGAGGTGTCAACAACTCTACCCAATTGTGGAGTCCCTGGTTCAGTCCTTCAAGTAACTGAGAATCATATGAGATACCACAATGCCAGCCTTGTGGAGCCCCATTGAATCTGTCCCCCAAGGTTGATAGGGAGACACGAATCGCAATCCTAGAGAGCAATTGCTCCCAAGGCCCCAGTGACTTCTGGGATCCAAATTCACAGAACAGGACACAAACATTCATGGGGAGGAAAGGGCCCTGTTCTGTCAGTCGCCCAAGGCCAGGGAGTCCAGAGATCTGATGACACACTGGATTCAGACAGCAGTAAGAATTTCTGCAGGTTAGAGGCCAAACCCCCTTCCAGCTCCCTAGTTCAGGATGAGGGCAGGGTGGTGGCAATGGTGGCAGTGGCAACAGTGGGTGGGCGCAGTGGCAGGCAGCCGTGGTGGCATGCAGTAGAGAAGGAGGGTTATTTTTGCCCTTTCGTTAGGCGGTCTGAGATGCTGAGGAACCCAAACCTTGGAGGGCAGGGAGAGGGGTGGGAGACAGCAACTTGATGAAGATTGGGGAGACCTTAATGCAGGTCCAGCAGAGTGTAGCCCAGACTTGTATCAGCTTAAAGGCACAGGAGGGAGGGATCTGCTGCAATTCCCAGTCTGCACCCAGCTGGGAAGTCTGTTGGGGGCAAGGCCTGTGCAAGGGAGGCAAGTTGGGAGTGCTAACTGGATTTTTTATTTTTATATCAAGACACTGTGTTTAAAATTTTTACAAAGGACAAACTCCATGGGTTTTCGTTAGTGTTTTAAGAACTTTTCTTTAAAAAAAAAAAGCCAACAACAACAAAAAACACCGCCTTTTTGAAAGAGAAATGACAGACACAAAAGAGACTCCATAAAGAAAATGGGGTGAATTTCTGATAGCATTACCCCAAGGGCAGAGGCAGAACCCAGATTATACCCGGGGGCCCAATAATGACTTGGCTTCCACAGAACCTCATTCGCCAAATCTACCCTGCAGTCTCTTCAGCCCTCCACAGGGACAGAGAGATGGCTGGAGATCCAGTGGCAACCCCTTCCTCCTTCCACACCGTGGTCTTACTTAAATCTTTTTCTTTCTCGGGGGTCCTGTTCCTTGGCCGGATCATGTGAGCACTGGAGGTTCCAGAGCCAGAGAGCCCTGGGCCTGGGGCCCTCCCTTCTGGCGCCTCTTGACACTCACAGGTTGGAGAAGCATTTGTTTCAAAATTCTTTTTTAAAAAATCAACAAAAACAAGACCCAGAAAAAAGACCAAGTCTGGGGGAGAAAGAGCTACTCTGCTCTTTAAAGCTCCCAAGTCTGGAGTTGGTTGGTGGTGCAGTTCCAAGGGAGGCAGAGGGTGAGCACCAAGGGGGTGTCCAGCTGGTGCTTTCGGTTCCCCCGGGGGTGTCTGTGGTCAGGCTCAGGGAGCTGGCTTCAGCTGCTGTTCCATGGGTCCTCGGTTTCCCAAGGACTCCCTTGCGTCCCCATTTGAAGGGGTTGTTCAGGTTTACTTCCTTTGTTGTGTATTTGTACATACAGGTGCATGTCCACATCTGTCTATGTTTGTGCAGGTGGGTCTGCTGTCGGGTGTGGCTGCGTGCGTATACATATATGTCTGTATGTGTCTGTGTGCGTGTCTGCGTGTGCATGTGTGTTCGTGGATCTGGGGGACAGGGAGCCGGGAGGCAGGCTGTGCTCTGGCAGGAGCTATACCCTGGTAGTGGAGTGTGAGTGGGGCAGCCCAGTACTGTTGAACCCCGCGGCAAAGGTGTTATAGGGGTGCAATGTCTGCAACCCTACCAGGGAGTTGGGGATCATAGTGATGGTATTGGGTGTCATGAGTGGGATGTCATCAGGGGAGCGTCGCAGGGTCAGCGTATAGTCAGGCAGTGCAGTGAGGCGCAGTGTGTCATGTGGGGGACCGGCCTCACACTCATGGTGAGTGGGGCCTAGCTGTAATGCTGCCAGCTCCTCCTCAGGAGCAGCTCCCAATTCGGGGGCCCCGGCTCCCCTCTGAGGGCTAGGCTGCCGCAGGGGCTCCTGACGTCGTTTGTCCTTACGGTAATAGAGGGCAGCGAAGGCCAGAACATTAAGGAACAGGAGTGAGGCCCCCACGGCGATGGTGACACTTAATTCAGTGGAGTAGTCACGAGGGTTCTCCACCAAGAGTGGCCCTGCATCCTGGTCCCCGTTCCAGGACCCTTGGGTGTTCTCATTGCTATAGGCAGGGGAGATGGCTGGCCGCTTGGTGCTCCAGGTCTTGCTGTTGGGTCTTCGGGTGATGTGGGAGCTGTGGGTGGTATCTGGGGGCGGCACTTTGGTGGTTGTGGACGTATAGTGGAACATGTCATGCAGGTTGTACAGGTGGGGCACCAGGTGTTTCCAAAAGGCTACCTTAGTGGCCCGGTAATGATCACGGACCCTCGGTTTCAGCCCGATGTGAAGGTAGAGCTGGTCTCGGGGGTTGTATTTGGACCACGCCACTTCCTCAAAGCGGTTGGCCTTGGTGTGAATGAACTTGGTGTCCTGGGGGACCGGCTTGTTGGGATCCCTGAAATACCACATGGAAATCTGGGGTCACCACTCTACCTCGATGAGGGAAGGGCCCAGCATTCTCTCTCTCACACCCACCCCTAAACCTCCGCCCCCATCCAAAACTTCCCATTGTTTCCGTCTTTATCAAATTCCCTCTCTTTGTCCATATTCCTCCTCTTTCCCAGCCTTGAACTCCTATTGCTCACGGCATCATGGAACCATCCCATTCTTCACCGTGCCCATCTATAAGATCATGCTAGAGACAATTTTTATTCTCACATGTTAGTGAGCATCTATGTTTTAGCCACCCAGTTTCCCCAAGAGCACTTTAAAGGCTCTTTCTAAAGGTAACCTTACGCTTCACATGGCCTCTGACCATCTACCCTTGAATCCCACGGTTCAGCCAGTGACTCTCACTCTTTCTCAGTCCTAATGTTTTTGTTTTCATTTTCCCCACCCCCACCCCAGTCCTGACATGAACTGAATGCTGAGCCTCAACAAAATTTTTGAGAGAAGGAAATGGCATGAAAGAAGGAAGTGGGTGGGGGGGAGTGAAAGGGTTACCAAGCAAGATTTGGGGAATACCTTTGTAAGGGAGGTGATGGAAGAGATTTAGATAGAGGTGCAGAGGGGAGAGCATGCTGGGGCCCCAAAGAAGAACTCCCACTTTCTCCTTACCCGGTCTTGGCAAAGTTGGTCCAGTAGGTCATGACGACAGCACTGAGCATAACGTCATTCTTGGAGAAGTTGCAGGGGAAGAGGTCAGTGGGGCCCACCATAGGGACACCGAAAACGTAGGGTACTTCGTCCCCATGAGCTGCATCTGACCAAGCAGGCTTCATGAGGCTCTGGCAGTGATGGTAAAAGGCGTAAAAGTAGGTAGGTGAGCCATAGCGGGCGTGCAGATCAGCTGTCACCACTGAGGGCTCCACCCACTGGTGGTCAGTGAAGAGTGCCACCAGTGTTTTACGGCGGGTCTCAGGGTTGTCACGGTCTGCCCAGTCTGTGTACATGAACTTGATGGTCTCCCGCAGGGTATCCTTACCCTCAGGATATCCATACAGATTGTCCACAAAGTTGGAGACTGAGTAGTCAAAGTCAGTGCCAGAGACACCATCCTCAGGGTCCACCACCCCTTCCACAAACTTGAGCCCCTCGCCCTGGTTGACACCTAGCATGATGTCATAGTTGAGGAACTCACCCTGTTCCATGAGAATCTCAGGGTCATCAGGAATGACATCACCATCAATCACAGGGCCAAAGGCCACATGGTAGCGGGCTGGCTGGATGTCCTGCTCTACCAGTTCCTTGGCACTCTTTTGCCGAAGACAGTCCACCATATCCACCGTGTCTAGCACATTACAGCCCACCTTGTCTGCCAGCAGGCTGGTGTACTTCACTGGTTGATAGTTCACAGCCCAGCTGGACAGAGCAGAACCACTTTGGATGATGGCCCTCTGAAAAAGCCCTACAGAAGACAGGCGGCATCAGGTCAGATCTGCCTTGTCATCCATAGCCCAGGCCTCCCTTGCCTGTCCTGAGGGACAAATCGAACACCTCACCATCCCTTTGTTACTGAGCCTGCCTTATGAATTGCATGGGCTGGGAAGGAGGACCAACCCTTTTAGCTGGGATGATGGGTGAGGACCAGAGGAGGGGTTGCTGGGCCCATCCCCTGATTGGTCCCCTGTCTGCTCTTTGCTTCCCTTTCGGGGGCAATGCTTGGTAACTTGGGGGTTAAGAAAATGCCAAGAAGAATTAACCCCTTGGGTCCCAGACATCGGCTTCCTTATGCTCCCTCTCTTTATCTCTGCTTGTCTTCCTCTCTTCTTCCTGCCCAGCTGGGCCCAGCTCTGTGCCAGCACACCACCAGGGAGCTGGCACTTCTACCACAAAGGGGTCTTTTTCATGAGAGATGAGAAATGCAGGCAGGAGAGAGCCGCACATTCTCAGAGTTTGGGAAAGGGTTCCCAAGGGCAAAGGCCTTGGGATCTGAAAGTCTCCAGGGAATGTGCCCTCCCAGTTCATAGTCCCCATAGAGACTTCCTTTTTCCTGAAACTATCGATGCCTCAGATCCAGATTTTTCCCTCGCTGAGAGGGAGTCAGCCCCCCAAATCAAAAACTGGATGACCCTTCCCCTTAGGAAAAAAGAAAGGCCATCATTCTCTCCCTGGCCCCAACATTTCCAAGGGGTAATCTGGTCCTCAGGCACACAATCCCATTCTTCTAAGAGAAAGGTGGAAAGAGAGGGGGAGAAATACAGACGACAACATAAAAGACAGCCTTGCTTTTCAAAAGATTATTCTCTATGAGTTAATTACAGAAAGACAGAGAGCCAATCTTTAAATCAGCCCAGTCTCCAGGGACACAGGTCCCCTATGACAGATGATAGTAAGAAAGGTCTGCTCCTCCCAGGGGAGTAGTCCTCAGTTTGAGGAGGAAACCTCTTCTCCGACAGAGGCACCCCCACAGCCAGTCACTTCCCCCTCTTTTGTGGAAAGAGGGACTCCTGCTCCCATTACTGTGACCTAGAAATACATTCCAAGACGGGGTACAGGTCCCACTTTAGTCTTCCCGGACTCACTAGGGTCATCCCAGGAGGGACAGGCACAAAATTTCTGGGCCACAGAAGGTGATTTTTCCCTCAGAGAGATAGGCCTTCTTCAAAGAGACACTGAAAGTCTTCCTGTGAGAATATCACTAACTCATGGGGTTGATTTCAACAAAAAACCATGTCCTCTGTCGCAGATGTCCTTACTTCAGAGAAGGGCACCTTTACCTCTCAGAGACAGAATGTGCTTTATAGTCCAGAGGTGATGAGAATATTTCATGTGAGCTAAAAAGGGCCTATTCAGCCCCTCGGAAGAGTCACTGACAGAGGGACCCGCAAGGACAGAGGCTTTCCTTCAGGCTAAAAAGGAGAGTTTCCCTTAGGGGGTTGTACAGCTTGGAGGAGGTTTGGAGTCTGAAAATAGGGGGGCCATCCCTGAGAAAAAGCCATCCCCGCAAGTTAATGGTCCTCACTTGGGACCCATCTCCTGCTCAAGGACAGTTCCCTGGTACAGATTTGTCCTTCAGACAGAAAGGCAGAGGATGTGTGTTTCTTACACTTAGAAAGGCATCTCCACCCTAGAGCTCTACCCCGAAGTCACGAGTCCTTCCCAAACCAAAACTTTCCCCTGCTCCCCCCAAAACGCCTGTCCTTTCAGAGAGAGTCCTTCTACCCTTACTGTCCTAAACAAGACTCCCACACCAGAAAGAGATGTGAAAGGCATTCCCTCCTTCCCTCTGTCCCATCGAAAGGGTCCCTCTTCACCTACAGAAACACGGCCCATTTACACTTCTCCCCAAAGGGATACTGAGCTGGTAGGGAGGGCGGGCTGATTCCCCTGGGTGAGTAGCCAGGGCTTTGCTTGTTCATGTTTTGCCCTCAGAGCTACTCACCCTCAGAGTGATGTGACAACGTCAGGAGGCTGACACAGGACGCGCCGATGCCCGAGCCAAAGACGGTGATACGGCGGGGGTCACCGCCGAAGAAGGCAATGTTCTCGCTCACCCAGCGGAGGGCCTGGATTTGGTCGAGGAGCCCATAGTTGCCTTTGGCAGCTTGATCTCCAGTGCTCAGGAAGCCTGAATTCAACAAAGGGCATGAGGACAGTGAAGGCGGAAGGGCTGGAGGATTTGGGTTATGATGGCAGCAGGCATTGGGGCTGTGAGAACAGAGGAGGAACATGCAGTGTAGTGCCTTCCACCTAGCTAGCATCGAGCAGTGCTCCTCTCTGCAAGGTCCAGCACATCCATACAGGAAGGAGCGGCTCCCTGCCTCCCAGTCAGTGTGCATTTTGGAAGGAGGGGTCTCCAGACCATTCGAAGGGGAATGCCTCCAGTTGGGAGACTTAATCAGCAGCAACTGCAAGTGACCAGGACCCAGCACCCTCTGCCTGCATGTACTATCCAGGTCATAATGCCAGCACCTGTCAAGGTACAGTGGGGAAGAGCAGGGATCCTGGACTCACAGTTCTTGGTTTGAGTCTTGGCTCCACCTCTTCCCAGCCATGTAGTCTTGGGCAAGTTTCTAAAAACAGTTATTTATAATTTTTAAAAGCAGCAGTGTGCAAATTTTGGCTTCTCTGGGGCCACACTGGAAGAAGAATTGTCACGGGCCACACATAAAGTACACTCGCACTAATGATAGCTGTTGAGCTAAAATAAATAAATAAATAAACAGGTCACCAAAAAAAAAAAAATCTCACAATGTTTTATGAATTTGTGTTGGGCCACATTCAAAGACATCCTGGGTTGCAGGTTGGATGTGCCTGAAAGATCTCTGGGCTGTAATTTTGTCTTCTGTAAAATGGGGATAAAAATACTCCCATAGGTCGTAACAAGGATAAAAGGAATGTAAGCATCTCTAATATGCTGGGCACAATGTAAATCTATGATGACTTCTCCTTCTCTTTCCCTTTCCTTCTCTCTCTGAAGGAAGTGAAGGTCCCAAGAGGCAACAGTCCTTAAGCTCTCCTTCCCCTTCCCCACAAGTTAGTCCATCTCCACTCATTTCTAGGGCCTCAGATGCCCCCTGCCCCTCATTGTCAGCGCAGGTCTTCATTTCCCTTGCTCCAAGACTTACTTAATCAGAAATTCTGGGGATGAGGCCCCACAGTCAGTGTTTTTAACGTGCTCTCCAGATGACTCTGATGTCTGCTAATGTTGGAAACCACTGGGTTAGACCATCTTTTTCACCTTTTGGAGAACTGGGGAAGTCAGCATGGTGCGTTACCACAGAAACAGGTCTTCCTGCCTATCCAGTGGGATTTGCTGCTGAGGAGCCATGTCACCATGGAGACTACCTTCCCACCCACCTGCTGGGATTTGCTGCTGTGGAGACTTGTTGTCATGGAGACTACCTTCCTGCCCACCTGCTGGCTATCTCAGAGATGTCCTATATTCCCCACCACCACCACCCTGCTTCCATTTTAGATGGATCCTGCTGCCTCATTTCATCCCTGTTTCCTGATCCTTAGGGTCCTTGGAAGGCTCCACCTTCTCTCACTCTAGCCTTTCAGAAGGGTTCTTTCCAGGAGGCTAGTTGTGGCATTCCTACATACTAGAAACCCATACCTGCGTCAGTACTTGTTTACCCCCCGACCCCTAGTTGAAAGCTCATTCACAGCACCTAGCATGAACTTTGTAAGAGGCCACGTTTCAGGAGGCTCTATCAGCTCACAGAGAGCTCTCTGGCAGTCCTGGCAGCCCAAGGGCAAAAGCTGAATTCAAATAGACTCAAGCAGGCATAAGACCACATCACTGTCTTTCTTGAGTCCTTCTGTTTCTAGGTTCTGCAAGAGGGTTCATTTCACCCTCTTCAAGTTTGTTATTAATTTACCTTTGGTACAATTAAGTATGTAAAGTACTTAGTTGTTCCTCTAAGGGCCTAGGCATAAGCCCTGTTTAGCCCCAGGTTTCAAATGAGGAAACGAGAAGGAACTAGAGAAAGCCTGAATGAGGATGAACGGAGGAGCCCTTGTTTCTCTAGACAAGGGGATCAGCTTCTCCCTTGCCCGGCCCGTTCACAAACTGAAGCTGCTCCTGACCAAGATGTAACTGAGCTCTCCCAGTCTTGAGACCCTCTGGCAAAAATCACTATATGCCTCTCTTAGCCCACTTGTCCGCCTGCCCCTTCCCCTTATCCTCATTCCCTTTTTTCTTATTTAGGCAATAGCAGACTTGACCTTAGCCTTTGCCAAGGAAGGAATCGTTCGGTGAAATGTGTCAAATACGCTGTCGTAATCGGCAGGAAGAGCCTGCACTTGGATATAGTAAAGTGTAGATCTCCAACGTGGACCGGTTTCCTGGGTTAGGAAAAAAGGCCTGAAAGGGCTGCATGGCGGGTTTGAACATAACTCTCGGCTCCCTCAGATCCCACGAACCTCAGGATAAGAGGCACTGAAGCATGTGAGTGATGCCATGTCAACCACCCTGAAGACAGGAGTCCAACATGTCCAGGCAGATGATACAGCAAATGTGACCCACAATAAGCACACAGAACCCGGCAGTCTGGGAGAGCAGTCACTCATTTCTAGCTCCCCTGCAACTCAGCCATCCGCGCAGACCACGTGAGAATGAGGGCTGAAATCAAATTCCATAGGCTGTCAGAGTGAATCTGAGCCAGTCTCCCAAGCTTATGCCGCCATGCATGTTAAACTGCTTGTCAACAGAAGACGTGGGGATCTGACACACTGTATCAAAATCAGAGATCTGTGTCTCTCAAGGCTCGAGGTTTACCAGGCTTTCAGTTTGTCTCAAAAGGTAACTGAGCAAGGACGTAAGATTAAAATCTGGAACCCACAATTAACTTGGGAAACCCCTGCTTCCTCAGCTCTAGGGATAATCATATCCTATCTCCTGCTGGGGTCCCTTTCTTTTTGTTGGTCTCAACCCCAGTGGGGGCTTCTTGAATGATAGCTACCCCTCTGCCTTGGATGAGATCCATGCACTAGCCTGTGACATTCTCCATTTATATGAATCACCTAAGATGTCTAAAAGAAGCACCTTAGAGTGAACTGTCTAGGCTCAGTGCTGCAGAGAAGCTGATAGGAGGGAAAGTGAATGAATACACATATACAGCAGGTCCTCCCAGAACAACATCGTTTCTTTACAATGCAGATGAGTAGATGGCCAAAACTGGTTTTTTTATATGTCATTTCACCTCAAGTCACAGAACCTATCGATGGTGTTAAGTGAGGACTTAACTGTAATTGAGGTCCAAAACTGGTCACTTGTTCTTGGATGCTTAACAATGAAACAACTAAAGCCTCAGCTACGCTGAGGAAAACCCTCAAGTGTCAGGGACACACCCAAGTTCTACATCTGGCTTGTAGCCAGAATCCAATCAGTGGCTTATTGATTACATCTGTGTTCCAGGGCAGGCACTGAAGAATACCCAGGAAGCAGTAGTGAACTTCTGACCTAATCTCAGTTTATGACGCCTTCTGAGGTTTGGGTAATATTATTTGATCATTAACTACTTAAACCCAAAGAATAATATTTCTGCCCCAGATATGCTCTTCTGGTTATCCAAATGACAGGAGGTTGTAAAGTGGGGGAGGTTCTTGACCTGGGTTTCATGGGAGATTCAGTGGGATCCATGAAATCATTTGAGAGAGAGAGAGAGAGAGAGAGAGAGAGAGAGAGAGAGAGCTTGTGAGGAGAGTCCATTGCTTTCATCGGCATCTCAAAGGGGGCCAAGACTCCCCAAAAGTTTAATAACTTCTGATACAGGAGATTAAGGATTAGAGCAGCTGAAGGGTTGTGAAGTAGTGTGCAAATCTGAATACCATAGGCGTGCTTACCCGCAACAGCCTTCTACACAGCGCACAGCTCCCAACTGACACTTCAAATCCCATGAGCCTCTGTTTCTATGTTTCTGCCTCCTTTCTCTGCGTCACTCTTGTCCTCTTCTCGCTCCCCTATCCTGTCTCTTCCTTACTTTCTCCCCTCTTTTCCCTGCTCCTCCCCACACTTTTGCTTCCTTTCATCCTTAGCCAGTCCAATAATATGGAACTGAAGCCTATTCATGGTATTGTCTGTTTTCCAATACAACTTCTAGAATGAAGCTTTGTGTTTATAATTTTTAAAAGCAGCTGAGTTGAAAGTTTTCAATTACTCTCATTAAGAAAATTAAGTAGCAAAATCACTTTTGGCCTTCAACTACCATACATGTGTGCCTATATATCTGTGTACAGTCACATGTGTATATTCATTGCTCTTCAGGAACTGTACAGCCGTACTGTGTGGGTTTACAGCCACCGTCTTGGTACCGTTTTTACTGCCAAAGACTCAGATCCCCTTTGTCAACAAGACAGAACAGTTTACGAGAGCCTTGCCATGATGTCTGGGGTGACTCAGAGAGACAGAAGAACAGCAGGAGAACGGTAAAACCCAAAGCCTGCCAGACTGTGGAGGGACCGGGGAGCTGCCCTATGGGCTTCATACCTCCTATCCAGATGCCACTGAAGGGGACACAGGCTCCACTTTTTTCAGGAACTGTCATGTCTGCAGTCTGGACCCGCAAAAGGTATCTTGCTATCCCCCATAGTGCTAAGGGTTAAGTCAAGAGGTGTTTGCCTTTTTGCATACATAACCGCACCCACAAGTGACACGCAGCAGCACCGGGGCCTCAGGATAAGGACTGGCAAAGGCCCTGTATGCTTAGACACCCTCTCTGAGGCACTTGTTTAACTCAAGCCCTTGGCCACACCTTCACAGTCACCAAGGAAGGTACAGGGTAGAGCAGCAGCGTAAATCATTGAAACAAGCGTGCAATGACAGAGTATGTGTGGGGAAGGGCATATGGATATGTATGAGGTGGCGTTTGGGAAATGTGAGAGAGAGAGAGAGAGAGAGAGAGCGAGAGAGCGAGAGCATAAGCGGGTGGGAGTGTATGGGGATGTATGCACAGAGAGAGTAGAAGAAATGTGTACGTATTTATAATGGGGTATGTAAGTGTGGGGTATGCACGAGTGTAGGGGTGAGTGGAGGTATCTGTGGATGACCAGGTGGATGTGTATGAGTGTGTATAGATTTGTGGGGTAAGGTGGGGAAATATGTACATATGTATGTGTTGGATATATGTATACAGGCTATGTATGGCACGTGCGTGTATATGTGTGCATGTGGGTGTATGTGTAGGGGTCCATGGGTGTGTGTGTAACTGAGGGAATGTGTACATAGATGTGGAAGCAGGGAGGTGTGGGGTGTGTCTGTGATATTTATGTATGTGGAGGGTGGGGGGTTTGGACGTGCCACCTGGGTGTATATATGTAAGAAGGGGCAACTTGGCTTCTGTTTATGCAGGGAAGGCGAGGGACACGTATGTGTATGTGGGTGTTGGATGTGGAAGTGGGGTGTACAGGAGGATATGGGTGTGTGTATGTGTGGAAGAAATATTTATGTACATTTAAGTTATATATGTGTGGCGTTTGTGTGTGCCTGTGGGTGTGCAGGGTGTAGGTATGTGCAGAGTACACGCATGGAGTAGAGGAAAGCATGCATAGGGTTTGTGCAGTGTGCATGGGTGTAGATGTGAACATAGACATGTGGAGGGAGAGGTATCTGGGCATGTGGATGTGTGTGGAGGACACTATACGGAGTGGAGGGGGGGTGCGTAAGTAAGAGGGTTTGTAGGTGTGGTGTACACACGCATGGCTATGTGTGTGTGCCGGGGGGGCGGTGAGTGATGCATAATCATAGGCATGGGGTAGATGTGGGCGGTGTGCATGTGTGCACATGTGATTGGCTAGAAGGAATACCTGTGTATGTGCGGGCTGTTTGGGGATATGCAGGTGGTGGGTAGGGATGAGGACAGAACACTGAAAAACGATTGGGCCCTGCACGACTCAGCCAAGCAAAGGTCTGGAAACAGAGACCTAACAGAAGGTGTGAAGTTTAAATGGAATTTCCAGTGGGGCCTTGGAAGATAGGGAGCTCCCCTCACTTGGGCCGGGGCCACGGGATAACAACATCAGACTACGGGCGTTAGCAGCAGCTACAGAACCAGTGCTCCCTGTTCTTAACTCCCTAGCATTCTTTCCTCCCTCCTTGAGAACTAAGGTTCCACCTAGGGGCCTAGCAGGGAACCATACCTAGCACCCCAACCCGATAGTTGAGGGTGATGACGATGACGTTGCCATAACTGGCGAGGACGCTGCCATCAATCATGTTGCCTGTCCCTTCCATGTAAGAGCCTCCATGGATGTAGACCATGACGGGTTTGGCGCCACTGTCCCGGATGTCTGTAAGGAAAAGGGGTGAGACACAGGCTAGGTAGGATGCCCTGCCTCCCCCACCCCCGCCAGCCCTGGGGGTGGGGGGGTGCGGGCAGCAAAGCTATCCCAGGTGCCAGGACACCATCACTGTCTCTGAGGGCAGGACTCATGGGGTTGCTCAGCCTGGAGCTCAAGCATCAGCCAGAGACAGTTGGACTTCAGTGATGTTCTGAAAGACTCTGGTTTCAAGGACTTGATACAGTTCAGCCTAGGTAGGCCATGGCTAGGCCCTGGGGACCGGGGGCAGGAGGAAGACGAAGGGCTGGTCCCTTAGCTGGATCAAGTGAGTCCCTGCCCTGGGCACCCAGGAGTCCTGGGACCTGTTATGGCTTTAGAGAGCAGGGGCTGGGAGCCCTGGAACCCCAAGACTAGACCAGTTACATAGAAATACGGCCATTGGCAGCAGCTGGCCCCCCAGTGCAGACAGAGACAAGAGGGGCGGGAATAAGGAGTAGCACAGGGAGAGAACAAGGGAGAATGTGGGGAAAGGGGAGTGAACGGCAGAGATGGGGTTGGGGAGGCTTAGTGACGTGGTTCTTCAGCCATGTGCTCATTTACGCTACTCTCCCTGGGCATCAGGCAGACTTAACTTGAGCCATGGGGGATATGCAAGAGGAAGGGGGCAGAACTAAGAACGAGAGAGCCTGCCCCCAGTCAGCATTAAGATGAAGATGGAGCCTCCCACAGGCCATCCGATGAGGGACCTTAAAGTAACTGCTCCCCAGGCTAGGCAGCACAGAGGCGACGTCAGGCTGAGCATTCGAGAGGAGGCACCCAGCTTGATCACTTCTACCTGCACCTTCTCAACACTCGGCCATACGAGCGCAGCCCCACCAGCCACCAGTGGGCCTCCTGAACTGTCTGTCCCCTCCAGGGATGGGAGGCAGTGAGGGCAAGGTGTGGAGGTAGAAGGGAATGCTCTCTGCTGCTGAGCAAACACAACCTGTTTTCCCAAGGACGAAGGAAGACGAGTTCAACCATCACCCAAGGATCTACTGACTCTGGTGGCCTGGCCCCAGTCCTCGGGCCCAGTCCTTAAGTTACTGCAGCCCCTGGCCCTGAGGCCGTCTGTCTTTTCGGGAGAAGGCTAGGGAGGTTCTAGGTAGCGCTATTCTCCGGCGCCTTTGGTGGTCACCACCTCACTCCTCAGTTCAACATTTTTCTGGGCTCCACCCCCAGGAGCCAGTCTCCCCATGAAACACAGGTGTCTCCTCAACGAAAGACAGGCATCTCCTCACCCTCCCTCAGCCCTGCTTTCCCTCCACTCTCCCTGCTGCTCAGTGGGGGCAGGGGATGGTGAACCACAGAAGATGGGGGAGGAAGCTGTCCCCAACAGTGCCTGTTGCCACTGTAAGACTGAGCACGGGGGTGGGGACCTGGGCGAGGAGGATGCCCTCCCGTGGCTCTGCTCGTGGTACCCTGCTCCTGTCAGCCGTGTCCATCACCCTGGAACTCCCAGTGGCCAACAGGGCCAAAGATGGATGAAAAGCCCAACGGCCTTGTACAGGAACAGAAACACACCAACGGACGGACAGACAGACAGACGGGGCTTCTCCCCATCGAGAGGGGGAGGGGCTCTGTGCCATGCACCAGCCGCCGCGCCCTGCAGCCCCCAAATACCTTCATCTTCATCCCCGTCATTATCCGCTAAGTCCTCGCCCTGTTTCTTAGCGCCGGATCCTGGGGACCAGACACGGGGAGACATAACAGCACAGAACAGAGAACAAAACAGAGAGAGAATTCAAAAACAGCATGACTGCAGTGTGGCCCAGCAAGCCAGCTCTGGGCCTGGGCCCAGGACAGGCAGGAGGGATGGCAAGAACTGAGGGAATGGGTGGGCTGAGGCCCAGACCTTCATCAGGATGATGGTGTTGTAGGCCCCTGCTATGCTGGCCTCCCTGTCCCCAACAGCCCATCTCAGCCAACTACCTTCCCAGTTAGGAAGGAGGTAGTGGCAGGTGGGCCAGGGCACAGAGCCAGAGACCCACTCAGTGAAAGGATTGCTTCCGTCTGGAAGGAGCTGTGTGTTTGCACACAGGCAGGCTGAATTGGAGAACAGGGGCAGGCACTGAGGGCGACAGGTGGCATTGCCCACAAGTGTGGATACAAACGTGAGCTATTAAGGCAGAGATAGATACCAGGGACCCAAGCCCTGAGCTCCCCGGGCCCAGTGGGCAGGCTCAAGCTGGGCCTCAGCTGACCCTGATTCCCACAGGAGAAAATGGGAGATGAAGCTGTCCCTCTGGTCTTCCTTGTTGGGGCTCCTTGTTCAGGTTAATGGCAAATGGGGTTCCTGCCCACAGGAACCAGGCCTGAGAGCAGCAAGTATTGTTCTGAGATCTAGAGAGAGCCAGAGAGGGTGGGAGGGAAAGAAGGAAGTAGAAACAGAGAAAGGGGGAGAGAGAGAGAGACAGAGAGACGGAGAGAAACAGGGACAGAGATGGGAATAATGGTGACAGCTCCTGCCATGTACTTTGTACTGGATATTTACCATGTGCCAGACTCCCTACTTCTGCCATACTGTTTGATCCTTACACCCCGATGGGGTACGTACTATCTTTATTTCTGTTTCACTGATGGGGAAACTGAGGTTCAGAGAGGTAAAGTGACTTGCTCAAGATCACACAGCGAGAAAGTGCTAGAGGTGAGATTCACCCCGGGTCTGCTGGATTCCAAAGCCCATGGTCTTTCCACTGCACCATGCCACCTTTCTGGGGTGGGGGAAAGGGAAGGGAGAAAAGAAATGAGAAAAGAAGTGGAGCATGAAGGGGAAGGGAGGGAAGGGAAGGCGAGAACAGGAGAGAATAGAGGGGAGAAGAGAGACATTTAGGACGTGGGGGTAAGCTGGCACCAATTCTTCCTGTTCTAAGGAAGCCAGGAGTGTGTCTTGAGAATGGCCATGGAGAAAGGGGACCTACAGCCTGGATGCTGGGCAGTATGTGGAAACAGAGGTCATTCTGCTGGCACCCCAGGGCTTACCCTCTTGTCTAGGACAGCAGATACTCTCAGCCTGGAGGCAGCAGCAAATAACTCTCTTTCTGAGCTGGCCTGGACTCCAGTGACTGAATTCCCTTACAGCTATTAATCAAAACAGGAACCGCCCTCATATTACAAAATGCCTTTTCAACTAGGGCAAGAGCCCAGCCAAGGGGCAGAAACCTCCTCTAGTTTCCCGAACTTCCCGCGGAGGCGACCATCTTAACACCTGCCGGTAGTGCCCTCAGAGACCCAGTGGGACATGGGGCGCCATCATCCACACAGCGGACAGCCCCCGCCCCCGGACAGAAGGGAGTCTCTCATCTCTAACCATGACATCCTTCCGACATGATGGGGTTGGTGGGGGATGGGCAGGTCTTCCCCAGGAAATACTCCATTTCCCATGGGCCCTCACTTAGAAGATGTGTCCCTTCTGCCTCCCCACCCCGGGAGTGTCCCTGGCTTGCTGCATTGTCCCAGAGTCCACACAGATGTCTTTGCTCCTTCAGCTTAGCACTTGCTGAGCAACTCTTTGCTGCTATGCCTGTCACCCAGGCCAGCTCGACCTCCATCCCCTATCCCAACGCCGTGCTGGCACGGGGTCCCAGCCTGCAACCCTCACGACCCGAGGCACACAGGCCTCACGACCGACCGCTGGGGATGAATTTCCTCCAAGAGGCAGGGTTTGTAACTCAGGCACCAATGGTCAATGGGTCTTGGGCAGGGAACTAATTTGAACAGCTCAATGACCAAATGACCGTCTCCACACTCTGTGGGACCCACTTCCCAGCTTGCCCTGTGAGGCCTGGCTACACCAGCTGAGACTGAATACTAGGCTAGGCGCTTCTTCAGAGCAGTGACCAGGCCTTTGGTTATTTCTAAATCTTTCTTCTTCACGTTCACATTCCTCTACCTCCCAATAGCACCTGGCATTGGGCCTCGCCCATGGTCAACAATCGTGATCGGTAAATGTCTGTATCTGAAAGGAGCTCCCAGTCACCTGTCTAGCCCAACTCTCAGGACTAGATGGGACTGCTCTAGGCTCTTCCTAGTGTCCTGAGGCACTCACCTCTCCCAGGAAATGGTAAATGTTAAGGCCAGGTCCTCTCCCCCACCACCCAAAGAAGTACCGCCTAGGAGCAGGTTTAAGAGACTCTCTTACTGAATTCATTGATCGGCTAATGACATGTCAAGGACAGACGGGTACACTACAACCTTCAGAGGGAGAAATCCAGGTTCTCAAAGGAAAAGACTTGCCCAAGGCCTCACTGTGAGTTCGCAGCAGGAGCTGGGAGCCAGTCAGGCTTTGTGGCTCCCAGACCTGCTTCTTTATTTGTGCAAAAAAGTGCTTACTGATGACCTACTGTGGGGGGGTGGTCCTGAGCTGGGAGCGGGGACGGGGACGGGGTGGAACTCTCTCCCTAGGGCAGCAGGCCTCCCTCCATGCTTCAGTGCACATCAACAGCCCCCAGGCGCATGCCCAACGCGGAGGGAGATTCCGGGCTCTGCCCTCAGCAGAGAGCACCCGGTCTCAAGAATCCTGACAGCCTCAGGATTCCAAAGGAAAACTCCAAACTTGCCAAACGGTGGTAGGGATGAGGCTATGGTTGTCCGCCTATTCCTTAGGCTGTTCCTGTTTCCACTTTGGCCCAGCTCATCCCCATTGCACCACTCCTTTCAGAGTTGGGAAGGTGGGAATGACCAGACGGGAGTTGTGTCGCGTGCTACAGTGGAAAGAACACTGCCCTGAGGGTCCAGAGACCCAGGTTTTGGTCCCATCTCAGCCACAGACCAGCCACAGGGCCTTGAGCAGCAGCCAGTCACTCCCCTGGGCCTGTTTCTTCATCTGTAAAATTGGGGCAGCCAGGCCTACCTTAGAAGCTTACAGAGATGTGGGGGAGGGATTTTCTGAGTCAGCGAGCTCCTTATCGGAGACAACAAGTGCTATTCAAACGGGAGAATTGTTAGACTGGGGGAGGGTCAATTTAAAATGCAGAATCTCGGGGCTCCTTTAGTCCATAGTTCCCGGAGACCTCCGCGGTCTACCAGCAGACCAGCCCGAGTCACTCAGCTATGCGCTGGCCAGAGCTGGGGTGCAGGCTGGCAGGCCCACTAAGCCCGTGTAGGAGTGTGGTCTCAGCTTCAGGGCTGGAGCGTTGAGTCTAGAACTTTCAACCCAGGCAAAAACACGGAGGGATGAGCCCGTGGCTCCCCGCACCAGGGAAAGGGCAGCGCCGCTGGCTTCATCTTGGCTGCTGGCTCTGTCTTTGACACACACGCGCTTAAGGGCGGAATTTGGAGCTGGGGAGACTGGAGGAGGCGGGTTTGCTGCTGCTGCTGCTCTGAACCTGCCTGAAGCCGCCAAGTGCGCCCTGAAAAGGCAGCCCGGGGCCCTGGGAGGAGGTAGAGCTCACCGAGCCCCCTGAGCCTGGGCTACTTGAAGGAAGGCTGGGTCCTCGGGACAAGGGTAGGTGGGCAGGCAGCCCTCCCTCTCTCTGTCTCTCCCTCCCCGCCGGCTCGCTACCTACCTCCTTTCCTACAAATTTTCTTGTTGGGCTTTCGGGCGCATTCCTTGGAAATCCGCTTTACTGTAAAATGAATAAAAAACTAAAAAATAACAGGAGGCCTCTGTCCGGGGACATGCACCCCCCACCTCCCCAGGCCCCAAGAGCTGCTCTGCAGGTGGCACATGGCAGAGAGCCTGTCCCACCATTTCCTTCTTTCTGTCACTTACCTCAGTACGACCCCCGTGGGAGGAGGCATCAGCTAGTGGAAGAGAAGGCACTTGAGCAGTGCCCTCCAGGCTTGCCCCCCGCCCTCTCAACACCCAGCTCCCTTGGCTACACATGACTCCCACCTTTCAAAGCAGGTGGAACGGCAACAGGGGGGCCTGGTGGAGCCAGCATCCTCCCGCGAGCAGCTGCCAGCAGTGGCCCATACTCCCCCAGGGAACCCCCATCCAGCACTGTGGCCCTAGACTTGTCAAAGCTCTCAGGCCTGGCCAGGCCCCTCCTGATAACAGTGTCACTCACACATGGGAGCTCAGACAATGCTGGGAGAGGGAAGAACAGGGAAGAGGAAGGGGGAGGCCAAGCAGAGTGATGGTTAGAAGCAATTTTCACAGACAGACAGATGCATGCTGCAGGGCACACAACCACGTGCAAGCCACAAACACAACAGGGCAGGTGGGAGGCCGGGAGAGCACAGTGCCCGGCTGCAGCACTCACCATCCTCCGTGGGCACGTAGACATTCAGGTAGAGGCAGTCTTCGTTGGGCTCCTGGATGTAAGTGGCGACGATATCCAAGTTGGCAGTGAACCAGACAGGCAGCATGACTTCGGGCACAGCTGTGTGGATGTTCTGGGGGCACACTGGGGGAAAGTGTGTGGCGTTCCGGATGCCAGACCAGGATGGGGGTGGTTCCGGGGGCAGGAACCGTTTCTCGCCGATCGGAGGAGCTGCGTAGGGCACCCCCAGGTATTGGTCCACAGGCCCCAGGATCTCACTGGGCAATGGTACCCGGGCACCCCTTAGCTTCCCAAAGTGAGTATTAACTGTGGGCGCTGGGGCCTGAGCACTGGCCCTCAGCACCAAGCCAAGGAACCACAGGGTGAGGCACAGGCTCCGGCCAGCTGTGGGCTTGGGGCTCAGGGACAGCAAGGGCAGGCCAAGCCGCAGCCACATGTTCCGGGCAGGGGGACTGGCAGGAAAGGCAGACTCCAGGGTCACAGCATCAGCCTAATAGGCAGCCCCTTCATGGCCACACTTGAAACTCAAAACTGAGCTCTTGAAGGACACCTCCGGGTGCCCAGCCACGTCGATGGCAGGTCGTCCAAGGACCACAGCTTCAGAAAGAGGACTCCCTCAGGGCCAGACAGGCCTGTGGAGAGACAGAAGTACGCGTCATCCAACACACTTGGGGTGGCCATGGAGTGGCTCTTGGGGGCCTTGCTGGGATGGGGCTATTCTCCTACATGCCCATGGGCCCAGGGACCCACAGATAATCTCCGCTGCCCATGAGAACCATTCTGTGTGCCTGGCCATGGCTGGACAAGCCAAGGGGATTGTCAGAGTGACAGTGGTTGCCACTGCAAGCTCCCAGTCCCCAACTTCAATGCCTCAGCCAGTGGAGCTCATGGGAGCCAGCTGGAGCGAGAGCGGCCCGTGGTAGCAGGGGTGGGAGAACTGGAAATGGAGCTCAGGCTCCTGGGCATGCCGCATGAACCCCCAGGCTGGAAAGCCCACACAGGGACCTCCACATCAGAAGAGCGTTAGATCGTGACACTCACTCACTTGCAGCCGATAGGCAAAGGGTCCCGCAGAGAGACCCCTTCACCTTCAGGAGGAGCAGGGGCAGGACTGCCACTCACCAGAGTCCCCAGACCCTCCCGTGCCTTCTCGTACATTTCTCCTCGACCCTAACGGCTCCCCAATCCTTAAGCCTCGGTCCTTGCTGTCAGCTAGCTCTGATTCACATGGAGTGCCAGAACTGAGGCAGTTCTGCCTGGCACCCTAGGCATTGTTGATGCTCAGCCAGTGTAAAGTAAACAACAAAGTGCCGGGGACACACACACTCAGAGACT
>PVJL010012180.1:0-38598 GCA_004026885.1 Lyroderma lyra
TTTGTATAAAAATAACTCAGTAGCAAAAGATGGGAGAACTGCCTTTTTTAGTTTCACCATCATTTACTATGATTTTTGGCTAAAGGTAAATGGTAAGAGAAGTGTTTTTGATTAGAGATTTCATTCAAGAAGTCATCTACCATATAAACAGTGTGTTTAGCTCAGAATAGCCATGAAAATTGAACTTCTCTGATGAAGCCGATCATGCCTGATGTGAATATTAATAGCTTGGGATTAGGACCAAGATGAGAGAAAAAAGTTATCAGGGCCCCTGGATGGTAACAGGATCCTTTTAACTCTGCAGAGAGCTGCTGTCTGTGCCCTATGAATGCTGTAGGTGAAAGAAATCCAGATGTTGCAGGTCCTGTCACTGTCACTGTGTTGTCGTACCAGCAATCACAAATTGGGTTAGGCCTTTGAGTCACCTTGGACCATTTTAAAAATATAGATTTCTAGTCTTCATCACAGAGCTACTGAATCAGAATTCCTGTGGGAACAGCTTTACAGGTGATTGTGAAGAACTCAGCTCGGTATGGGTCCCAAGTGGCACTGAGGATTACTATAGTGCTCAAGGATCAGAGGTCAAATAAGATGTTCAAATTTCTATCTTCTATATGGTAGCTAAGGGATGCTAAACATGAATTGGAATTCTCTGACATCAGTTTCCTTATTTGTAAGTGGAGCAAATGAACCTGCTGAAGGTGCTGCTTTGAGGAGTCATTGTAATCTATGTTCTAATTACCCAGGCCGCTGCCTAGCTCATAAGTGGCAGCTATTAACAATCACCCTCATGTTTATGTATTAAATTCAGAAATATTTTCGGTTTAGTATGGTAGAATAGAAATCTAAAAATAGGATTATAATATCATCCTGAATCAGGCAAATGTATTTCAAATTGTGATTTCTTTTGCTAATATGTTCATCTCCTTTCCCAGTTCGCGAAAGCCTATGGCCCCGTGTTCACCGTGTATTTCGGCATGACGCCCATGGTGGTTCTGCATGGGTATGAAGCAGTGAAAGAAGCCCTGATAGATCTGGGAGAGGACTTTTCTGGAAGAGGCACGTTGCCAACAGCTGAAAGAATTCATAAGGGACTTGGTAGGTTGTGCGTGTGCACGTTCAGCATCATAATGATGGGGGTGGGGAGGATAGAAAACTGAGATTTGAAGATCTCAGCAAAGCTTGGCCCATCTGCGTGCCTGCCAAGGGTCAGCTTCCTCCTGCTTTGCTAGAAACTTTCTCCCAGTTTCTATTTCCCCTCCTGGTAGGAATCGTTTTCAGCAATGGAAAGACGTGGAAGGAGATCCGGCGCTTCACGCTCATGACGCTGCGGAATTTCGGGATGGGGAAGAGGAGCATTGAGGAGCGCGTGCAAGAGGAAGCCCGCTGCCTGGTGGAGGAGCTGAGAAAAACCAACGGTGGGTGGTTCTGTACGCCGAGTCTCCTAACTCTGACCTTAACGACTGTTCTCTTCTCTAATGCCATCCTTGGAAAGTATTTACGGGAACCAAATCTTTCATATGGGTAGTGACGACCAGACCTCTAGTGGAGGAGGGAGGGTTTGTGTGTCTACAAGGATGCTCGTTGTGTGTGTACACCCGTGATTGTGTATACAGGGGAATAAATGTTCATTTAATTCAATTATGTTCCAGCTTTGTTTTCACATCAGATTTCATGAAGAATTGTTTTGAGTCATTTTGTGAAAGAATTAGAGAGCAATGTTTTTCCTATGCCATAAATGTGGGTTATTTAATCCAGAGCATTTCACTAGGTGACATTTATTTACTAAGTGGACTTGGTGAGAACTTCATCAGATTCTAACAGAGCATGTAATAAGTGACATGTGCCTTTACTTAATTGGGTTATATATATATGGTCAGCTTCATAGAAATGTCTGAGAGTTCCTTTCTAGGCCCAGACCTATAATTATGGCCAATAATAGTGCCCTCTGTGGTTTTAATTGAGTAAATACTCAGCAATTATGATTTTTCTGAAAAGACAGCACTATTTTAAACATATCAGTATCAATTATTTTGTTCCCCAATACTCACTGTACTCATTAATTTATGTATTTTGAATATATACTACATCACAATTCTTTAAAATACACAAATGCCAAGTTGTAAAATGTTTTATTTAACTAGATTTGAACTATGATCTATAACTACTTATCTTGTCTTCTCTAAGTGGAACTTGCCTGTGTTTTCAGTTCATTAAACTTTGCCCCAGCTTTACCAGATTTCAATAACAAGCAAATGGTAATTATTTTCCTTCCACTGCCAGATGTAATGACCTATAAAGTGCTTGTCAAAAAAGGATTCTGAGTTTTAGCTTGGATTCCAAAATACCCTGTTTTAAAATTCTTTCTTTCATATTAAGTGAAAGAAAAGACTGAGAATCATATTTTACCTGTGAATCACATATAGACAAAAAAATCCCCAAGGCTTCTCAAATTATCCTCTACCTATCTAGCTAAAATAAATATTGTTTTAAAGCTTAGAGCCCTGGAACATTTAAAGGAACCTGGCATTGAAACCATTATTACACATTTCCTTTTATTCATTCCCTACCATTTCTTGAGTTTGTCTACTTTGGATACTTCATATAGGTGATATCTTACAGTATTTGTGTCTCTCTGTATCTGACTGAGCACAATGCTCCCAAGGTTGATCCATTATTTAACTAGCTACACTGAAACAATGTACTAACATTAAGGTAAAATGATGTGTTAATTTTATGGATATTTAATATGTTGCTGTTAAGGGAATTTGTAGGTAAGATATATTGCTTTAAAGTTTCTAAAATGACCTTATGTGTTTTTTAAGAGCTTTATTTGTATAACTGTAATTGTGTTTTACAATTTTTTCTGATTCTTTAGCTTCACCCTGTGATCCCACTTTTATCCTGGGCTGTGCCCCCTGCAATGTGATCTGCTCCATTATTTTCCAGAACCGTTTTGATTATAAAGATCCAGATTTTCTGAACATAATCGAAATTTTTAATGAAAATATTAGGATTATAAGCTCTCCATGGATGCAGGTAAGGTCAAGATTGTTTCTTCCCAAGGAGTCCTTTATGCTCTTTTCTCTAAGAAGTTCAAGTCTCTGTATGCATCCAGCTGTGCAGAGAATGTGTGATCACCACTGTCCTGCTCAGAGCTTAGGATCTTAAAGTGCTCATCTGGGAAAGATGACTGAGCCCTTCAGTGATAGACAGGAGAAGACATGCCCAGAATGCAAAACTGGAGTTCAATTCCATTGACCCTGTCCAGTGTTGTTTTCACTAAATTCCAAAGCCTGGTTTTTCATAAAGGACTTTAGTAACTTCCCCAAAGTATCCATATAGCACTAAAACATCTCCTGGATTCTTCTTGAAAGGCTTCCATGACCCACAAGTCTTGCCATCCAGTCACCACTAACTGACTTCTTTGGCACAGTAGTTGGCAGCAATGTACACATTTAGGAAGAAAGAGAATATCTTCTTCAACAAGGGAGACTATTGGGACCACAATAGTTAGGTACTGCCAGTGAACACTAACAAGGGTACAAGTGTGTGATGCTTCAATAGGCATCCTAACTGACATGGTAACTGTTTTTAGGATGAAAAAATGATTAGTTATAATATTTTGCTGTGTGGTGTATGAACCATGAACTAACATCACAATTTTACCTGTGCTGGACTGATAGATTCTGTACTCTGCCTAAAACATAATGATGTGATCTTAGAGAAGTCACTTAACTCCTGTGGTACACAATACTTTATACAGAGACTGCTAAAATGTGTATATATACACATTTTAAGAAAGTAAAAAAACTGTATTAAAATGGTAATATTCAATATATACAGATAACAAAAGATGAATACAAGTCACATTTGACTTCTGCAATTACAAGAGGTGCTCCAAGTGGTTACCATCAATGTCCAGACACTTCTGATTATGGCAAACTACTGCATGAGCTATGTTGACCAATGTGTCCACTTGTATCACTGCATATGCCATTTCTTCTCCAACTACCTCCAGCTGGTTTTCTATGGGACACAACATCCTTTAAATTCCCCCATAGGTAGAAGTCAAGGGGAATGTGGGAGAAACTCAAACAACATTCTCAAATTTCAAAGACCACTTCAAAATGGTCTTGCATTCCTTGATCGATAACCATGCTTTCACCATTTTCTTTGACTGTTCTGCCTGTTGCATGATTAACACTAGCATTCATTTTATTAATGCCATCTTTTGAGCAAATGTCTTACTACACATTGTAATTTAATTCACCTTCAAAAAGTAATACATAGATAACATCTCTTAAAATGTGTATACATTTTTTTGGGCACTCCTGTATATAAAATTTTGAGTTGTGTTTCATGGTATCTTCAGGACCTCCCAGGTCTAAAAAACTGATGGATGTCTAAGGCTACTAAACAGAACTAGAAACCATAGGGATTAGTTTTGAGCTCTATATCAGGTTGCCCAAACTTCCTTCACCTGTGTTGTCATCTACAAAATGTGAATCATAGTATTTCATGCCATCCTGTATTTCAAGATTGTAGGAAAAAAATTAATGTAAAAAAGAGAGAATTTATATAAAGATGTTTTTATACTATAAATGAGATTATCATCTTTGATTCCCTGGTGAGAATTTTCTTTCTCAAGTACACCTATCAGTGTAGAAAATTAAGTATTTGAAAATAGAAATTCCCCTCAAGACAGAGACCATATTTTATTAATATTGATAGTACAGTTTCTAATCAGGGCTTGGCATATGGCATAGATAGATCTTCATTAAGTGTTTTATAGCTAATAACCTATTGTTTTCTCTTCTAGCTCTGCAATACTTTTCCTGTTCTCCTTGACTATTTCCCAGGTAGTCATAACAAAGTTTTTAAAAATGTTGTTTGTTTAAAAACTTATGTTATGGAGAAAGCAAAGGAACATGAAGCAACCCTGGATGTTAACAACCCTCGGGACTTTATTGATTGTTTTCTGATAAAAATGGAGCAGGTAAAATATTAACAAGAGCTCAGTTATTTGATTGCCTGTGCATTTTGTGGTTCATTAAATATTTCTGTATTTGCCAGAGATATTTCAATGGTGAGGCAAGTAATTCTGACAAGCATTTGAAGAACCTATTGTGTGTGTGAATCTATGCTTAGCATTATGGAAGATATAATATTAAATTGTTAAGTAAAAAAATTGTGGGATATGTTGTTGTTTTAACTATTTTAGGTCCCTTGAATTTCCACATGAATTTTAGGATGAACTTACTAGTTTCTGCAAAGAAGTCAGTAGGAATTTTGACAGGGATTGTGTTTAATAGGAAGATCCATTCATGGAGTAATGCCATTTTAAAAATTAAGGTGAAATTCACATAACTATACAACTAGCCATTTTAAAATATACAATTTAGTGGTATTTAGTGCATTTGCACTATTGTGCAATCACTAGCTTTCTCGAATTTCAAAACTTTTCCATCACTCTGCAAAAACATACCACATCCATTAAATGATCACTCCTCGTTCCTTCTACCCCATCATGTGTTAACCTAATCTGCTTTCTGTTTCTATGGATTTGCCTATTTGCCATAATTTGCCTATTATGGATACATCATATAAAAGGGCTCATAGCATTGTGACCTTCTCTTTCTGACTTTTTTCACCTAGCATAATGTTTTAGAGGCTCATCTAAGTTGTAGTATGTATCAATACTTTTTTAATTTTTATAGCTAAATAATATTCCATTTTACATGTCATAATTTGTTTATCCATCACCTATTGATAGACATTTGTGTTGGTTCTACCTTTGAATCTTATGGCTAATGTTGCTATAAACATTGTGTACAAGTTTTTTAAACAACATGTTTTCATTTTTGTTGGGTACATTCCTAGGAGTGGACTTGATGGGACATATAGTAATTTTATGTCTTAAATTTGAGGAACAGCCAAATTTCGCCATAGTGACTGCAGCATTTACATTCCCACTTTCATACATTGTTGCCAATACTTATTTTTCAGTTTTTTTGTAATTATTAAAGCTATCTTAGTTAATATGAAATATTATCTCACTGTGGTTTTGATTTGCATTTCTTTGGTGACTGATGATGTTGATTGTATTTTCATGTACTGTTACCCATTTATTAGTCTTCTTTGAAGAAATGCCATGCAAGTCCCTTGCCTTTTAAGAATTGAGTTGCTTGTTTATGTTGTTGAGCTGTAAGAATTGTCTATATATTTTGGGCAATAAACCTGTACATAAGTCTGAAATGCAAATATTTTCTCTTATACTGCAGGTTGTCATTTCACACATCCTTTATTATGTTTTTTTTGATGAAAATATATTTTCATTTTGATAAAGTGTGTTTATATATCTTTATTTTGTTAATTTGGTATCAAATCCAAGAATCTATTACCAGATCTGAATTTGTGAAGATTTGCCCTTGTGTTTTCTTATAAGAGGTTTATAGGTTTAGGTCTTCTATTTAAGTTTGCATCTATTTTGAATTATATTTTACATATAGAGTAAAGCAGGGGTTCAACTTCATTCATTTCATTCCCATTTTCACACATTGTGCCAGCACCATTCATTTAAGAGATTCTTCTTTAAGACTGAATAGTCTGGGCATCCTTATTGAAAATAAATTGATCATAGATGAAGTACATTGTTTTGATTATAGTAGATTTATAGTAAGTTTTCAAATTGGTAACTTGAGTCCTACCCCTAATATTTCATATGAATTTTGAGTACTGGCTTTTTTATTACTGCAAAATGGCCTTTGGAATTTTGATGGAGTTGCATTAATTATAAATTGCTTTGGGAAATATTACCAGCTTATCAATATTAAATATTCCAATACTTGCATATGGGATGGTTTTCCATATATTTAGGTAATCTTTCTTTTTCTTAACAATGTTTGAGTTATCAGAGTACAAACCTTTCATCTCTTTGTTAAATAGATTACTAGATATTTATTTTTTTAGATGCAGAGTGTACACAAAATTATTTTCTTAATTTCATTTTCGTTCATTACTGGGGAATAGACACATTGATATTTGTGGGGATTTTTCCTGGTATATAAAGACACAATTGATATTTACTTTGATCTTATACCCTACAAATTATATTCAATTCATTTGTTCTCTCTAGAAATGTTTTTGTGAATTCTATATGATTTTCCTTATGTGGAATTTGCGTTACCTGCAAATATACATAGTTTTACTTCTTCTTATCCAAATTGTATACTTTTAATATTTTTTAATTGTGTAATTGCTCTGGTTAATTCTTCTAGTAGTAACTAAAATATTTTTTCAAGCTTTATTGAAATATAATTGACACATAAATACCGTCTATATTTAAAATGTACATGCTGTTTTGATACAAGTATACTGGAGGCTATGCTCAGGAGTTGGACAGGGCTACTGACTTCCTTCCCTGTCCAGGCAAGTCATAGCGTATGTTCTGAGGCTTTAGGGTATTCTCAGTTGGACAGGGCTTTGAACTTGCTTCCCTGCCACAAGGTGTGATCAGCAGCTGCTGAGTACAGTCATCTGCCCTTATCTGCAGGGGATATGTTCCAGGACCCGCAGTGAATGTCCGAAACCACAGATAGTACTGAACCTTATAGATACCGTCTTTTTTCTATACCTATGTACCTAGGATAAAGTTTAATTTGTAAATTAGGTACAGTAAGAGATTAAGAACAGTAAACAATAACACAATAGAACAATTATAATATCTTACATGATATGGCCTTAATTTACCTATTTCGACTCATTAAAATTGTGTTTGTCTACAAATAAGAGATAACTTATTAACAATGACTTTAACAAATAATGTGTTTGTTTACTGTACATAAAAGGAATCTTGTGATATGTCAGATAGAACAGAAACCCTGAAACACCAGAGAGTCAAAGTCTTTCCATTTTTTTTACCCATACTTAGTACGGATGTAGGCCTCACTTGGTGATTAAATTCTCCTGCCCCAAAACAAGATCTACCCTACCTCTTCCTTCACATCTTTGTTTTGAGAAAGAAGGAGAAAATAGTGGCATGAATAAGCTTCAGCTTACATCTCACTACGAAAACTATGACACATGGCCCACCTAAGTGTAAAAGAGGGTGGTGAATGGAGCTTTTAGGCAAGTGAAGGATAAGCAATAGAAAACGATGCTTGAGTCAACAGTATCATAGTCTATTCCATACCACATAGTAGGTATTTTAAAAATTGCACCTTGGAGTTTATATGTTGGCTTACCTTTATAACAATATGAGTTCTTTTGGATTAATGGTAGTTCTGGCAAATTAATTTGTCATATAATTTCATCAAATTATTCCTAGGAAAAGCACAATCCACAAACAGAGTTTACTTTTGAAAATTTGACAATCACTGTAGCTGATTTGTTTGGAGCTGGGACAGAGACTACGAGCACCACCCTGAGATATGCCCTGCTCCTCCTGCTGAAGCACCCCGAGGTCACAGGTATGTTGCACACCACGGGTGGGATGAATTTCAGAAGAGATGTCAGGAAGACACTGCTGGGGCATTCCATCTTGTTTTTTTCTGAGAAGTTTCGCTATTGAAATTTCTGTTTGACCTGCTCAATTTCTCCAAATGTAAAGAAGGGATAATAATGGGACATCTTTCTATGATACAGACCGATGACTGAGAGGAGTGAAGACACTGTGGGTAGTAGCAAAAGCACTAAAACAGCGTCTCTATTTCATGGGACACTCTCTGTGTCAGGCACTGTCCATGTGTATTGGCCTGGGACTGCATATTGGTTTTATTACAAAAAGCCCACTCACTTTAAACAGTAAATATATTCTTGCAGAGACCTTTCCTCATTCTGAAAATATAATGTAATGAAAAATCTTATTGAAACTAAGTGGAAATCCTAGAGACTTATTGAGGCTACCTGAGATAATTTCCACAGTCTAGGAGGTGTTATAAAAATAGATTCACAACAAATGTGTTACTATTCAGGCTTAAGATGTTGCATAAAATAATTTTGTTATTTCAGAGGTCTGTTTCCAGAAAGGTATTATTTGCTATAACAAGAATCTTATCACAGTAAGAGGCTGTGAGACACCAGGCCTAGAAAATACCCACTTCTGAATGATTAGGTGGGTAAAGCAGGTGTGAACAGGGACATCAAGAACAAAAGAGAAGTGATTCGTTATATGAAATTTCCTGATAAGAGGGAAATTAGTATTAGGAGTCTAAAACATCTATCTGAGTATTTGAAAACAATTCTAAATCAAGAATTGAATGAAAAAGACATGGTTAAGGCCAAGAAAGTATCAAAAATGAAATATAATCATAGTTGTCTTGGCAGGGAGCATTGTTTATGTAATCAGAATGATGTTAAAATAAATATTCTAAGAGCCAAAAACTTGTGATTTGATTATATTGGGGGAAATGGAGTAAAGGGAATTGTTTGTATTTTGTGTGAGGTGGAGATGGAAAAGTAAATTCTCATGTACCATGTAGGAAATCAAATATTGTCTAATAATCAGTAAGAAATAGAAACAGAGAGTCATTATTTAGAAATAGAACATAAGTTTCAGAAAAAACTGCTGGAATGTTCTAAATGTTAACATTGGAAAGTTGCAGAATGAAGAGAGTACCATTGCAAACTGCACACACACACAAAATATATAAATACACAAAGCACATACATTATAATTTAATTTTTCATGCCAAATATTATTTTGATATAAAATTAATATTTAATTTCTGTTTTTCTTTCTGCAAAGACTATAATTTGTTTACTTAACTATGTTCTGTTGATATTTTAAAACATTTCAACATTTTTTTAGATTATCATGTATGCTGATATATAGGTATGTGTTGATGTATCTTAAGTCTAACTTGTAGAAGATCTATATGTATCTATTATAGCAATTAGTTCTCCATGTCTAGGTATACTTCTAGACATATAACTGATATTTATAATGATGTTGGGACACCTTCATAGTGTTTCATGTGGCTCTGAATTGGTATGTAAATGTGCTATGCATTTCCTTTTCCCCTCAGTCTTACTTGTGTCTTATCAGCTAAAGTACAGGAAGAGATTGACAGTGTGATTGGCAGACATCGGAGCCCCTGCATGCAGGACAGGAGCCAAATGCCCTACACAGATGCCGTGGTGCATGAGATCCAGAGATACATTGACCTCATCCCCAACAATGTGCCCCATTCGGTGACCCGTGATGTTAAATTCAGAAACTACCTCATCCCCAAGGTAAGATGTGTTTCTCTTCTACTGACCTCAGTGATCTTGAAGTTCCCATTTTCACAGTATGGGTCCAATCCTCTCTGAACACAAGATGAGAGAAGCACAAAATCATATGTGTGACAGCTTGGTCTGTGTGTGTCCAGTTTAGACTAGAAAGCTTTATAACAGATTTTGATACCTGCAAGTCAAGGTCTTAATACATTAGTTCTTATATGCCTATATTTCCAAACAAATGTTAATATCAGTTGTGAATTTACCAAAATAGTCTGCTGGGATTTTTATCATGGTAATATTCAATCAATTTAGAAAGACTTATTATCATAATGCATTAAATCTTTCGATTAATAGATAGGCTATAGGCTTACAATTTTAAGGTGGCTTTCTTTAATTTTCTCAATAACATTTTTTTCAGTGCATTGGCTTGCAAATCTTTTGTTTTTTTCTTAGGTACTTATTGTCATTTTAAAATTTAAATTTCTTTTCTATTTTTAAAGACTTATTGGGGTGACATTGGTTAACCAGAATTACATAGGTTCCAGGTATGCCATCTACAGTGCATCATCTATATGTTGTATTATGTGTTCACCACCCAGTGTCAGTTCTCTCTCCATCACCATATATTTGCTCCCTCTCCCTCCTTTCGTACTCCATCCCTCTTCTCCCACATCTTTTCCCCTTGCTCCCAAGTAACCCACTAAACTATTGACTTTTCCATGAGTTTGTTTGTTTGTTTTTCTTTGTTGCTTTCAGTTTTATATTCCACATATGAATGAAGTCATATGGTTCTTGATTTTTTTCTGCCTGGCTTATTTCACTAAGCATGATGTTCTTGAGATCCATCCATTTTGTTGCAAATGGCAGTATTTCATCTTTTCTTATAGCTGAGTAATATTCCATTGTGTGTATGTACCACAGCTTCTTTATTCAGTCATCTAACGAAGGGCACTTTGGTTGCTTCCATGTCTTAGCTACCGTGAACAGCGCTGTGATGAACATTGGGGTACCTAAGTCTTTGCCGACTAAGGTTTTTCAATTTTGTGGGCAGATACTCATAAGGGCGGGGGATTGCCAGGTCATATGGTAACTTCATTCTCAGTTTTCTGAGGAACCTCCACAGTGTCCTCTATAGCAGTTATACCAATTTATATTCCTACCGCAGTGTGCAAGGGTTGCTTTTTCTCTACATCTCTCCAGCAGTTGTTATTCCTTGTCTTGTTGATAATAGCCATTCTAACAGGTGAGAGGTGGTATTTCATTGTGGTTTTGATATGCATTTCCCTAATCTCTAATGAAGTTGAGCATTTTTTCATGTGTCTGTTGGCCATTTGTATATCTTCATGGGAGAAGTGTTTTGTTCAGGTCCTCTGTCCACTTTTTAATTGGGTTGTTTGGTTTTTTGTTGAGTCATACTAGTTCTTTATATATTTTAGATATTAGACCCTTATCAGAGGCATTGTTTGCAAATATTTTCTCCAATTCAGTTAGCTGTCTCTTTGCCTTGTTGATGGTTTCTTTTGCTGTGCAGAAGCTTTTTGGTTTGATGTAGTCCCATTCATTTATTTTTGCTCTTATTTCCCTTGCTTTTGAGTTCAGGTTCATGAAATCCTCCTTGAGCTCAGGGTCTATAACTTTAGTACCAATGTTTTCTTCTATATGTTTATTGTTTTGGGTCTTCTGTGGAGGTCTTTAATCCATTTTGAATTAATTTTAGTATATGGTAAACAGTTTACAGCTCACATTCATTCTTTTGCATATGTTTTTCCAGTTCTCCCAGTACCATCTACTGAAGAGGCTTTCTTTTCCCCATTGCACATTTTTTGCTTCTTTATAAAAAATTATTTGTCTATATATTTGTGGATGTATTTCTGGGTTTTCAATTCTGTTCCATTGGTCTGTGTGTCTGTTTTTCTGCCAATATCAAGCTGTTTTGATTATGATGCTTTGTAGTATAAATTGTAATCAGGGAGCGTGATACTACTAGCCTAATTCTTTTTATGTAGTACTGCTTTGTTGATTCAAGGTCTTTTACGGTTCCATATAAATCTGATAACTTTTAATCTATTTCATAAAAGTGTATTTGTGGAATTTTGATGGGAATTGCATTAAATATGTATATTGCTTCAGGTATTATGGCCATTTTAACAATGTTAAATCTTCCTATCCATGAACATGGAATTATCTTTCCATTTCTTTGTGTTCTCTTCAATTTCTTTCAAAAGTGTTTTAGTTTTTATTGTATAAGTCTGTCACATTCTTTGTGAAGTTAATTCCCAGGTATTTCATTCTTTTTGTTGTAATCAGAAAAGCTTTTGATTCTCTCATTTCTTTTTCTGAAGATTCATTGTTTGCATATAGAAATGCAGTTGATTTTTGTACGTTGATTTTGTATCCTGCAACTTACTATATTTGTTTATTGTTTCTAATAGTTTTCTGGTGGGGTCTTGGGAATTTTTTTTTTTTTTTTTTTTTTTTTTTGCTATGTGGGTAGACTCCCTGGCTGGGAATTGGACCCAGGCCGCAGCGTTGACAGCGCCAGCGCCGAAGCCTTAAGCCACTACACCACCAGGGAACTCTGGGAATTTTCTATACAAAGGATCATGTCATCTGCAAATAGTTACAATTTGACTTCTTCTCTCCCACTTTTGATACCTTTTATTCCTTTCTCTTGCCTGATTGCTCTGGCTAGAACTTTCAGTACTATATTGAACAGTAGTTACAACAGGGGGCATTCCTGTCTTGTTCCTGATTTTAGGGGAATGGGTTTCAGCTTTCCCCCATTCAGTATGATATTAGCTGAAGGTTTGTCATAATATGACTTTACTATGTTGAGGTACTTTCCTTCTATACCCATTTTATTTAGTGTTTTGATCATAAATGGATGTTGTGTTTTGTCAAATGCATTTTTTTGCATCAATTGATATGATCATATAGCTTTTACTTTTACTTTACTCATATGGTATATCACATTGATTGATTATCATATGTCGAATCATCCTTGTGCTCCTGGGATGAATCCCACTTCATCATGTTATATAATCCTTTGATGCATGGTTGTATTCTATTTGCTAATACTTTGTTTAGAGTTTTGTATCTGTATTCATCAGAGATATTGGTCTATAGTTTTCTTTTTTTTGTGTTGTCTTTACCAAGATTTGGTATTAGGGTAATGTTGGTCTCAGAGAATTAGTTGCGAAGTATTGCCTCTTCTTTAATTTTTTGAAGAGTCTGAGGAGGATAGGCATTAATTGTTTTTTGAATACTTGGAAAAATTCATTGGTGAGGAGACCATTTGGTCCTGGGTATTTGCCTTTGGGAAGGTTTTGGATGATCATTTCAATTTCTTTACTATTGATTGGTCTATTTAGATTATCTGGCTCTTCTTGTTTCAATCTAGGTAGACTATATGTTTCTAGAAATTTGTCCATTTCCTCTAGGTTGATAAATTTGTGGCATAAAGCCCTTCATAGTATTGTCTTATGATCCTTTGTATTCTGTGGTATCAGTTGTAATTTCTCCCCTTTTATTTCTAATTTTGGATTATCTGTGTTGTTTCCTTTCGTCCTTTGGTTGATCTAGCCAGGGATTGTAAATTTTGTTGACTTTCTCAAATAACCAGCTCTTTGTTGCATTAATTTTTTTAATTGTCTTTCTGTTCTCAATTTCCTTTAGCTCTGTTCTAATTTGTATTATTTCTTTCCTTCTGCTGACTTTGGGTTTTTTCTGTTTTTCTTTTTCTAGTTCTTTAAGATGGGATATTAGAAAGTTTACTTGTGATTTTTCTTGTTTCTTAAAATAGGGCTGTAATGATATATATTTCCCTCTTGTTACTGCTTTTGTTGCATCCCAATAATTTTGATGCATTTTATTTTCATTGTTACTGGTTTCTATATATTTTAATCTCTTCTTTAATTTTTCTTTGATCTAGTCATTTTTAAATAAGATGTTTAATCTCCATGTACATGTGATATTTTCTGCTTTCTTTTTGCAGTTGGTCTCCAATTTCAGAGCTTTGTAGTCTAAGAATACACTTGGTATGATTTCAATCTTCCTGAATTTGCTGAGGCTAGTTTTGTGTCCCAGCACATGCTCTATCCTTGAGAGTATTCCTTATACACTAGAAAAGAAGGTACAATCTTGTTTTGCTGGATGAAGTGTCCTGTAAATGTCAATTATGTTCATTGTTGTGATGTGTCAATTAAAACATGTTTCCTTATTTATTTTCTGTTTGGATGATCTGTCCATGGCTGTTAAGTGGGTGTTTAGGTCCCCTACTATGATTGCGTTTTTGTTAATTTCTCCTTTTAGATCTGTTAGTAGTTGTTTTGTATATTTTGGTGCTTACTGATTGGGGGAATATATTAATTTGTGTGATGTCTTCTTGTTGCTGTATTGTGCCTTTTTATCACTATGAAATGTCCACTTTTGTCTCTTGTTATCTTTTTTAATCTAAAGTTTGTTTTGTCAGATATCAGTATGGCAACTCCTGCTTTTCTCAGTATACCATTTGCTTGGAGTATTGTTTTCCATCTTTTTGCTTTGAGTCTGTGCTTGTCCTTATGGCTGAAGTGTGTCTCTTGGAGACAGCATATGGGTTTTTTTGTTTTGTTTTGTTTTGTTTTGTTTTTGTATGTAGTTAGTTCCCTGGTTGGGAATCGAACTCAGGCCGCAGAGTTGACAGTGCCTTAAGCCACTACACCACCAGGGAACTCCATGGTTTTGTTTGTAATTCAGTCTGCTACTCTGTGTCTTTTTATTGGTGAGTTCAGTCCATTTACATTTAGAGTGATGATTGATATATGAGGATTTCCTATGGCCATTACTTCTTCCCTTTTTAAAAAAATTTCTTTTTTGTTTTCCCAACTCTATTCCATTTATTCTGATGTTTCAGGTTGAAGAGCTTCCTTCAGTATTTCATGAAATGCCAACCTCATACTGGAGAATTTCTTTAGCTTTTGTATGCCTGAAAAGGTCTTTATTCCTCTTTCATATCTGAAGGATAATTTTGCTAGATCATTTATTCTTGGCTGTAAGTTTCTCTCTTTTAATGTTTTGAATATTTGATTCCACTCCCTTCTGCCTTGTAGAGTTTCTGCTGAGAGAGTATAATGATAGCCTGATGGATTTTCCTTTAAAGGTTATAATTTTCCCCCCAGGCTGCCTTGAGAATTGTCTCTTTGTCTTTGATTTTTGACATCTTCAGTATAAAATGTCTTGGAGAAGATTTTCTAATGTCCAGGTAGATAGGGGACCTATTTTTTTTTTTTCTGAATTTGGAGTTCCAGATCTTTCTATAGGTTTGGAAAGTTCTTGTCTACTATTTGAGCATGTTCTCTGTAAAGCTTTTTCTGCCCCATCTTCTAAGCCTATTATTCTAGCACTGTTTTTTTCTAATGGAGTCAAATAGTTCTTGTAGAGTTCTTTCATGCCTTTTGACTCTGAAGTCCCTATCTTCTTTCTGTCTTGTTTTCATGTTCCAATCTTCAGTATCACTAATTCATTCCTTCATATGGTTGACCCTGTTTCCTATGGCAGTAATTTCATTTCTCACTTGTTGTATTGCATTGTTTATCTCTTAAATTTCTATCCAATTCTATCTTATATTTTCAATTTCATTGTTAAAAATGTTTCTTTCATTCACAAATTTCCTTTCTTAGATCATTCATTTCAGCTAGGGTGTTCTACCAATATGTTTTTATTTCTCTGAGAGCCTTCAGAACTGCATACTTGTATTCTATGTCACTTAGTTAATAAATTTTTGATCTATAAGATTCTTTTCTGGAGATTTTTCATCTTCTTTCTGAGTTGCTTTGAATCCTAAGGCAGTCAAAGTGTTTCTCTTTCTGGGCATGAGGTTTTTTCCTGTGACAGGTCCAGGGAGGTCTTTCCTTTCTCCTCCCAGTTGGTAGCGCTGTAGTGTCTTGCTGCAAAGCAGACACTAGGTGGCAGTGGGAGGGAGTGCAAGCTCTGGGAGAGAGTTGGGGAGGGGCTAAGCCATATTTCTGGCCTCCACCTGGGCTTGGGGGCATGGTGTCCTATGGTCTCTCCGCTTACTTCCGTTTTTCAGGGAAGCTGGGGAAGAGGGGCCAGGCCAATGGAATGTAATCCGGTATTGGCCTGTGTTAATGTTTGTGAGGGTGAGTGTCACCACCTCAGCCTTTCTCCTTTCTCGTGAGCCTGCACTGTACCCAAGACTGTGCTTCAGCATTTCAGCATTTCCATAGCAGGTGCTCTCAGTTTCAATGAGCAGGGCCCCAGTTCCCACCTAGGGCAGTTCAGATGCTTTGTTCACCTCTGGCTCACCCAGAGCGCTTTGCTGGAGCTGCAACATGATGCTGTTTGGTCCAACTTGTCCATGGTCTCACTGAGCTTCAGCTGCTCTCAGCTCTACTCCTGTCACCACTTGGCCTCTCCCTGCTACCCCTTATCATGTTGCTTCTTGGCCAGCATCCTCTGGCTCCTTCCTAGCTCCTTCAGTCAACCCTAGGTGGGTAGGATTGCATATTTATTTGTGTCTCCTCTCACTCTGCTTTCTCCATCTTCTGCTTGCCCTTCCTTCTCTGAAATTTAGGCATTTTCTTGTGATGCCTGGATCTCTCAGCTGAGACTGTGCATCTCATGGTCTTCACACTGGATCCCAGCCATTTAATTATATTTTTCAGGAGAGGTTTCAGGGATCCCTTCTCTGGTCACCATCTTGCCTTGTTCACCATTTCATTATTGAGAATGTTATTTCATGTACATTTTGGTTGATATTATTTATCAGATTAGGAAGCCTACCCACTTTTTAAATTTTATGATTATTTTTGGTTCATGAATATGTATGCAATGGTTTCATATCAATTTTCTACATCTATTGCTATAATTATATATATTGGCCTCATTTTTCCCACTAAGTATGCATATTATAAGTGTACACATGGCTGGATTTGATTTGGTACATTTTATTCAGGACTTCTGTATTTATATTCATAAGAATATATTGGTCTACAATTTTTCTTCTTCAAAATTTTCTTGTCAGATTTCTAATGCCAAGATAATGTTGGCCTCATAAAATTAGATGAGAAATGTTCTCAAATATCAGTTTATTTGTATTATCTTCCCCTCTTCTTCTGTGACCACATAGTTGTGTCTTTGAAATGCCCAATATGTTTTGGTTAAATACCAATTACGTATATCTCTATATATGGACATATATATAATGAAGTTTCAGATGTTACCATTTTCTAGAAGGGGTTCCTCCCTCTCTAGGCTGTCAGAATGATGACACACTCCTGTTTGATTAAAATGTGGACATAGACACAGACTAAAATTACCTTTAGGTGTCAGCTTACCTCTCTGAGGTTCTCCTAACTATGGAATCTTGAGACAAATTGTCTTAGCAGTTTTCCAGTGCTTTTTCACACATAATTTCTGTATATGTTCAGACTTGCTATTTGTTATGCTACAAGATACTTTACTCCACTTGGATCAAGGACATTCCTTTTTGCATGGGACATCCCAGTAAATATATATATATATACACAATACTGGGTGGCTGGTTCTACCTTCTTCCAATTAGATAAGTGATTTCTTCTACCAAAGACTGGAACCACTGAGCTAGGTGGAGGTAATGGTCTAAGACGAGAATTGGTAAGCTTGTTCCTTAATGGGTCAAGATGTAAATATTTCAGACTTTATGAGCCGTAGAGTGTCTGATGCAGTATTCAAGTCTGCCACTGTAGCATGAAAGTAGTCATAGAGCATGGCTATCTGAGAATGGCTATATCCCAAACAAATGAGAAAGGATGTATCCCAATTTTTGTGGAACTGAAATTTAGACTTCATTTAATTATCATATGTCACAAAATTTTATTCTTCCTTTATTTTTTTTCAATTTGAAATGCTTAGCTCATGAGCTATAAAAAAACATGAACTGGATTTACACATAGTTTATTATTTATCAATGTCTAAGACTGTTTAACAGAACACTTTACAATTATGTGTGGTTGATTTGTGCTTTTGCCAGAATAGGGTCTCAAGAATTTACCTTTTTCTATTTATAAAACTTTATAGTTTTAATGTTTCCCTTCAGATCATTGATCCATTCAGGCATATTTTTACTTACAGTGTGGAGTAATGGTAATGCTCCCTTTATTTCTTTATGAATATTCAATTGTTTGAGCAACACAATGAAAACACATTGGCTTTCGTATCTTAAAGAAAATGTTCATAGTTTACTTGTTTAAAAATATACAAAGAAATAATTTTTTAAAAAAAAGCTACAAATCTTTTATATGATAAATTTAGGGAATGAAATTTTGCATAAACATTTTTTAAACCTAAAAATATTAAAATATGCATATATATGTAATGTGTAAATTTATGTATATATTTACTTTCATATTTATCTATCCATTTATCTAGCAACACCTAATACTTCAGTATGCACATCTCAACAACTAGGACTTTTTAATATAGGACAATTATACATTCACACTCAAGAGTTATTGATACAATAATATTATCTAATGTACCACCAATATTTAAATTTTTCTAGAATATCTTTTATAGTTTTTTTCTTTTTTTTTTTTTTTTTTTTTTTTTTTTTTTTTTTTTTTTTTTTTTTTTTTTTTTTTTTTTTTTTTTTTTTTTTTTTTTTTTTTTTTTTTGCTTTTTGGTATGTGGGTAGCTCCCTGACCAGGAATCGAACCCAGGCCGCAGCACTGACAGCACCAACGCCGAAGCCTTAAGCCACTACACCATCAGGGAACTCCCCTATAGTTTTTTTCTTAGCAATTCAGTATCCAGCCAAAGAACAGCATGTAATTTGGTTATCTTTTCTCTTTGGTCTCATTATCTGTTTCCTTTGCTCTGTATCTTTTCTTTCAGGACATTTAACTTTGTGAATACTTCAGGCCAGTTGTCATGTAAAATATTCCTCAGGCTGGTTTTGTGCGATTGTTTTCTAGATACTAGATTCCAGTTACAGTTTTGGCAGGAGAACAACATAGGTGCTTTATGTGTCCCACTGAAATTCCCTGGGGAAGTGGGACACATAATGCCACTTATTCCATTATTGGTCATGCTATGTTCCTCACCTAATAAAGTGGTATCTGAAGATCTCTCCATGGCAAAGTTTCTGTTTTTCACAATTAATTGAAAAAAAATCTATTCCATGATACTTTAGGGTTTTGTGAATATCATGCTTCCCAATTGTTCACCCAACAATGTTAGCATTAACTGACAAAACTTGCCTGAATTAATAATCCTAAACTAAACTGTTGCAAAATGATGGTTTTTCTAATTTTATCATTCTTTCTTTGTTTATAAGCAAGGATTAATCTGTAATGAAATCTAAATGAAAAATAAAATATTTTCATTTATTTATTAATTTATTTAAAAAATTTAAATTTAGTATAGTTGGCATACAATATTATATTAGTTTCAGGTGTATAAAATAGTGCTTCAACATTTATATGTAATATGATGTGCTCACACTAGTCTAGTAGCCATTTGTCACCATGCAAAGTTATTACACTACTATTGACTATATTCCCCTTCACCTTTTTCATCCACCCTTCAATACTCCTTTCCTCTGGCAACCATGTTTATTCTTTGTTTGTTTATTTTTAAATTAAGACAGACAATCTACATGTCAATAATAACATTAAAATATTTGTTACTGTAGCTGTTGTTGGCCAGAAGAAATTATTTTTTATTTGATCAGATGTCTATTTACAAAAGCCTTATGAACAGATAACTCTAGACTTTTCAAGCTCTAACAGGGACTTCCATTTTAAACCATAATCTACATATAAGATGAATGAAAATTGAAGTGATAAAATAAAGCAGCTGATGGGGACCTATACCAGTGTCCAAACATGATGATAAGCAGAATGGATTCAGAAGTTCTAGCACCCTAGGGCCCATGTACTCAGTACTTCAAATGCTATTGGAATCCACTTTGGTAACCTCACTGCTGCTGGTCTTAAATTTATCCTTTTTTATTTCTTATTCTCTCTGGTTCAAAATGCCAGTGCCCTTCTCTAGACATAAGATTCCTTATCTACAGATCATAAAATTGAACTAAGTAACTTCCAACATTTCTTCCTGCTCCACAAGATCTTCAGAACTCAGTTTACCTTCATCTGTTCTTTCAAGGACACAATCATATTACCATCTCTGACTTCTGTACTGCATGATAGCAGAGAATTTCCCAACCCAAAGGTGTTTGACCCTGGCCACTTCCTGGATGAGAGCGGCAACTTTAAGAAGACCGATTACTTCATGGCTTTCTCAGCAGGTAATAGCAGTTTATTTCCTTCAGTACTTCAGAGAACAGGATATCTTTTGGGAATCAGTAGGAACTTACACAGTACTAACTCCGGGACTGGTAGAATTGCTCTTTGTCCTTGATTGGGAACACCAATACCCAATACCAATTCCAATGCACTTTCCCTCCTCCTGATACTTCCTCATTATTAGTCCAGATCACTGGAACATTGCAGAGTTGACTCAGTTCTTCCAAATTCAGAAATAAAACTTGAGTTAGGTACTAAAAACATAATAGAATGGCATCCTAGCCAAAAAGAATAGTGTTATATAAAACTTGAAACTTCATAGTGTGTTGAGATTGATAAAGAGTAGGTTTACTTAAAGCAAGAAGAGAGGCTGCGAAGAATGTGAAGGAAAACCATGAAGCTTTAGATTATGAACAACCAGTGTATGTGTGTTCCTAGAAAAAGATTGCCTGAAACTTGAAAGAGTATTTCCAAAAGTGTGAAAATACTTAATTAAATATTTTTGTGTAGTGCTGATAACTCCATAAATACTTGTTGAAAGAAGAATACTTGTTAAGAGAAGATGTTAGGTGGATAGCATGTGCAGCACAGTTTGACCATCTGACTATTCAACCGTTCTACCTTCCATTTATCTATTCCCCAATATTTATTGCATATTCCCTTCCTGATATCCAGCAACTCAGTGCTCAAGCAGTGTCTGCTCTCTGTGTTCATTACTTTTCAGGAAAGCGAGTATGTGCAGGGGAGGGCCTGGCCCGCATGGAAGTGTTTCTATTCCTGAGCACCATTTTACAGAAATTTTCCCTGAAATCTGTGGTGGACCCAAAGGACATTAACACCACTGCAGTTGCCAATGGGTTTGTTTCTGTGCCACCGCCTTATCAGCTCTGCTTCATCCCTGCGTGAGAAAGGACAGACCATGCGTCTTCTCCTGTGATGCTGTCTGCAACTCCCTCTCATCTGGGGCACCAGTCACCTCCTTCCCTCTCCATCCCCTTCCTGGGCTTTTCTGCTCTAGCTTCTTCTCTCTTCATCATCTATCAAGATCCAGGAATATCCAACCTCCATTAAATTAGAATATCCTGAGTTTCACCACAGAAATGTATCTGCTATTCTCTGCACTCTGAAATATTTGTAATTGGCCATCACATATGCTAAACTTACCTAATACTGAGTGGTACTGTACTGCCAGTATGAAATAGAACAAGATGATTAGTGTGTGCCACGGCAGAGCCATTGTCCTCTGCATACTCTGAGTAAAGAGCATAATTTGCTGAGCCAGTTCTCAGACTTTTCTTCCTTTGTACATAATCCAGGCAAAAAAATGAAAGAAAGAAAATAGTTCAAAGGGGTCATGCTGGTCCTCATAGTGAGAAGCACAGAGAAGGACAAGGGGATGAGGGCACAAAGGCTCTCTTGGCTGTGTGTTAGAGTTACTTGAGGTTTGAATATGAAAAAGAGAAAAACTGTTCAAGAGGAGCTTCATCATGCAGGGAAATATTGAGATCAGTGATAGAGAGGAATTAAATGCAAAGTAAGCTACAGAAAAATAAAGATGAAAATCACAGCAGAAATTTTTTAAAATTTGTAAACAGGAAATGAACAGAGAAATTGAGTGGAAACAAAGCTGTGTTTTTAAAAAGATCCTTAGAATTGATAAACCCATAGCCAGGCTACCCCCTAAAATTAGAGAAGACACAAATTATTGAAGTCCAAGTTAAAAGAAGGGTCATTGCTTTGAAACTACGCACATTAAAAGGATAATAAAAGAATATGATAAACAACTCAGTGCCCACAAGTTTGGTAACTTAGATGAAATGGGTCATTTCCCTAAGTACACACTCTTTCAAAACGAACACAAGAGGGAGTAACAGCAGCAACACGTCGTAACAGGAAGCCCTGAACTCTTGTTCCATCAGTAAACACACTGATTCTCATGCAACATGGGCACCACTTCCCTTTGGAACTAGTTGAAAGACTCCTGTGTCCTGAGTAAATGTGAATCGAGCCACATCAAAGCCAAAAAGAAAAGTGGAGACCCACTGTTGCCATACTACCAATACCAGAAAGTGCCATGTAATTGGGCAGGAACCCAATGGCTCCCAGCTTCTCCCTGAGGAGCAAAGGAGTTGGACTGCACATCAGGCATCCCAAACGTTCACAACTTTTGAGGGGAACTGCATGAGCAACTGGCTTCTGTCTTGTACTGAAGCACTGATAATACACAGCATCCTCTAGACATCTTGGGGCTGCTAGAACAAAAGAGCACTAGCAGGACTGGTGATCTTCAAGAATGGAGATCTTCATCACGGGACTAAGTAAATAACCAAGATGAATCTCTGTGTTCAAACTAAAATGGGCAGAGGGAGAAAGAAGTTATACATTTAGCTAAACGCATGTGACCAGTCACAGAATTGAGAACTGTAGTAGTTATAAGTAATTTCCTTTAATTTGATATAAATTTATTTGTATTTGTTATAGAATATCAACTTTACTTTTTCCCTTCTCATTTCTCTACCACCAAGTATACAGTGTGTTAATAGTAGTTAAATTTTAGTTTCTCAGAATATTAAATGGAGAGCTGGAGTCAGCTAGAAAAATCTTAAACATTCCCCAAAGGTAAACAAAGTGACATATCGGACTTTCTTAATCTCTTTTGGGGTGTTCTGGACTGTAGCAGGAATAGTTGAATCATGTTAAGTGGAAGCAAGATTTTGCTACTGGAAGTTAAAATTGGCTAAGCAAGGTGAGTAGGATGCCAAATTGACAAGGGGCAGGCCAGTGCTAGTTTCGTATGTTGTCCACTGGCCAAATTGAAGCTATATTTCCTTTATAGTTCTGTGTGAGAGTTGGCCAAGAGATACCTGCACAAGATCTGCAAGGTGGAAGTAAAGCAGCAGCCATAGTGCCCTGTTGGTTGTGGTTAGATGCGCGAGAGGCAGATGCAAGTGTGCTAGCGGGTTCCAGCTTGTCCGGGCTGTCCTCTGTTTAGCTGCCAGCTCTTTTTGCTCCTGGCTTGGCTTGCTGACCATAAGCAACACCTGGCCCATCGTCAGATGCAGAAGCAACAGCCCTCCATGGTCTCCAGCTCCGCTCTGTGTCCCATTCTTACATCTGGGTGTGCTGCTCCCCCAATAGCCTTACAGGCTCTGAGTTCCCCTCACACGACTACTTAGAGAAGGCTGAACACTGGCTTATCTCTGCTGCTCACCCTCCTCAGTCTAGACTATACTTCCCCATCTTCTCCTGTCATTGTATAAGGTCTAGGTCTGTAAGTTATTAGACAATAACAATGCTGTGTGTGTGAGTCCAAAGGTCCTAAAGCCCAATTCTCAGAGAAAGAACTATTAGACTCAGTGTGAAGCTTCATGCCCACAGTTAACTTCCTGATTTGACAGACACTTGCACCCCTGTAGGCTGCTAAGAGATAGGCCAGCCACCCTTGCTCCTTTCCTTCTCCCCTCTCTCTGAGACTTACCTTATAGCCCTCCCTGTTTACTTCCCTGACTTGTTCATGGAAACGGCCCTATGAAGCGCCCTGGAGAAGCTCACTTTTTCAGGTGGCAGCAGGGGAACAGAGTGGATCATGGGAAGCAAACCCTGGGCAGCCTCATCCCTAATTCCTGGGTATGTTTGGCCAGCTTCCCGAGACCCAGCTTTGCTTCAGTCAACCTGAAATGTCAGGAGGCAATCCTCAAGCAAGGAGAAAGAAAAACATTTGTTTGGCATTAAAGAATTGCAATTTTGGAAACAGATTTTGGTAGCAACGCAAACAGTATCCTGCTAGGGAGCAAAGTTCAGGGCTTTTTAAAAGGCAAAATGGGAGGTTTGTATACATAGGTCATTCACAAAGATTTTTAATTGGTGCTAGAAGCAGAGAGCTACTAGCCTTTACTAAACATGAGGCTATCGCTAAGTCAATTGTGTCACTGTAACAAGCTGCAGCTCTTCTGCCAGTGTTCTCAGAATACTTATTATTTAGCCCAGTTCAAAAGTTCATGTTGTGACCCATGAGGACTTGCATAAACTGCATTTCCTTAATGGACTTCCAGCTTCATTTTAAACAGCCTTAACATAAGTGATTCTATTTTATTTCACATTTCACACTTTAAATCCCATTCCTATTTATTCTCATACACTATGTGTCCCACAGCCCCTGCTCACCAGCCACACACACATCAGGAAAGAGTTCTATGCCCATACTAGAGCCAAAAATCATTTAAGCACAAGCCTGACAACATGGTTCAAATGTAAACCTCATAACACTGATACTTTTGTGATACAAGTATGTCTCTATAGGATATATTTATACTTAAAAAATAAAACTATTTATCTGAAATTGAGATTTAAGTCAATGTATTGCATTTTTATTTGTTAAATCTGGCAACCTATCTATAGCATCACCATTAGTGCATGTAATAAGGAATTAACTCTTGCTCATGACTCCTTATTTGGGTCCACATCCTTGCAATCAAGGAATAAATCTTATCGGGAATATTGCATGAGTCTGGGGGAATCTTTCAACATCTATTTCTGCTGCTTTCAGGTACATCTTCATTGTATCTGACAGAGTGATCGTTGCATGAGAAACATAGGACAAAGTTAATACCAGGGAATTCATGAGGGTTCTGTACAGGTGACAGATGTGATTAGAGGCGTGATCCCATATCGACACAGGGTCAGTAGAGGTGGGAGTCACAGCTGAGGATCCTGTCTCAGATGGAACAGAATGTATAGAATTTGGTTTCTAATTCCTGGCTGGGAATTGGGCCCTCAAAGGGAGCCCCAGGGACTTCGGTCTCCACCTGGACATAGGGCCAAGGTGACTGGGGCACTGGCTCAGAAACAATGAAGAATTTGGTATTGCCATCCCTGCAGGTGGAAGGTCCAGGGAGACTTTCATCAAGAACTGAGTCCTGCATCCTCCATGCAGAGGGTCCCAATGTGAGCGTGAGGGAATGACCCAGGCTCAAAAGCACTGCTTGCAGGAGCAAGCTCAGGGCACAGGGACCAGAAGGAGTCAGTTCTGGATTTCCAGAGAAGCTGTTGCTGAGGGCTTAGAGAAAAGTGTCCTGGATTCCACCAAGTCTTTTGAAAGGAACACTTGAATCTGCAGAGGGGCTTAGGGTCTTCCTGGGAGCGTTCCAAGGAATGAAGGCAGCTTTGAGTGAGAAGGGAAACCCCTATTGAGGTGGACCTGATATAAGGGATCTCATTTCTGAGCCCACTGCACCCAAGCTTCTAAGCAAGGCCTTGCTACTGCCTGGACTCCACACAGCCAGACTTTGATATTAACATAGTCAACAATCGACTATAGATGTTAGCTTACCTGTGTGTCTTACCGCATCTGATTTAAAATATCGTGTGTACATTTTAATGTAAGTAGCTCTTAAAAACAATTTAGTTATGTTTTCTACATATAAATTCATGCATGCCTTTTGTGAAGAGGAAAAGTTTTAATTCTTTTAAATATTTACATCTTTTTTTTTGACATACTACACTTAGGAAATTTTCTACCTAATGTTGACTAGAAGTGATGAGAGCTTGCCTTTTGTCAAGAGTGTGAAGAAATTTTTTTTCATGTTTCACCAGTAAAGATAATGCTAGCTCAAGACTCTATCACATGGAAGTTCTATTCCAATTTCGCTGTGAGTATTTTTAGGTAATAAATGGATGATGAAATTTTTCTAATATTTTTTCCAATTCTATTGAGATGAAATTACATTTTCTCTCTTTTATTTAGTTAATAAGAGTTGACTTCAAATTTAGATTTTTAAAGCTTAACTTGTATTCCTGTTGATAAATGTCACTTGGTCATGATATTATCTTGTCATATGTTGCTGGATCAATATAGTTTGTAAAGACTTATGTGTGCATGATCATGAGACAGTGCTATGTAATTCTATTTCTGTGTGATGTCTTTGCCACGTTTTATGTCAGGGTAATAACCGGTCTTCTACAAGACATCAGGAAGTGTTCCTGCTTCTACTTTCTAAAAAAGTTGGTGTAAGGTTGGTGGTGTTCTTTTCTTAATTTGATAGAATTCATGAGGAAAGCCATCTGAACTCTACCTTGATTTTGTGGGTTTAGCTTTTATTATAAAATCAATTACTTTGAGCAACATGACATTTACAATTTTATGTTTAGTCCTGTGTCATTTGTGTGAAGTTTAATACTTAATGCACCTTGGGGTCTGTCTTCAGATAGAAAGCTATATTTCAGCGATCTCAAACCTTGTAGTTACTTTTTCTCATGTAATCCCCTCTAGGATCTATAAGATTTGGGTGGCTGTCCAATGTGTTTTATAAATTGTTTTCTTATGAAAAACCTGCCCAGACTTAATATTTGTTGTCTATGAGAAAGTGAAATTGATAAATTACTTCACGATTAACAGGTTGAAACTCTCTCACTGCATTATTGAAGACAACTGAAAGAGCCTCTCTTGCTCTACAATACCACAGTTTCTGCTTCAGAATGAGTTATTGGAGACAGCTCTGGACAACTGTTTATCCTGATTCCAAAGATGCTACTCCTAGTGGAAGCTTTCCAGACTGATAGGCAGTTCCTAGGTGCACCCAGGACAGATGGAGGCTGAGAGTCAGTGGTGGTCAGATGGTGTATAATTCCTCCATCCCAGTGATCTAGCTGACACCAACAATCTGCAGCACAGCTGCCCTGAAAACTCTTGACAGCCTCTGTGCCTTAAATGTTTGTGACTCTGAACCAGACTCAGGATTAGCACAGCTTGGCCTGTTGTTAATAGTGTGGGACAGGCTTGGACCTCAGACCCTAAACATTTTTCCTAGATACCTGAAATCTTGGTTGTGTTCTCTGATCCCACACCCTCCCACATGCCTACCCTGGGGATGTATTTGACTCTGTCTCAGCCCTGCTGCTGGGCAGAGCTGCCTCCATACCTTGTCCTCCAGTAGCAAGTCCTCATACCCAAGCCCTTAGGGCACAATGCCAATGAGGACATCAGCATGTGAAGCCCAAAGACACCAATTTGGATAGGCCTATCTTTTGGATGAAGACTTTGAAAGCCCCAGTGACCACCAGATCTCCTGCTGAGTAGGGGCAGTGCAAGGAGTGCCAGCTCCCCTCCTTCTTCACTGAAGGTCTACCATTATTCCAGCCTCTTTCAGAACCCTGCACTGGCAGAGGACACGAGTCCTGCTGGACTCCCCACTCCATAGTCTGCCCTCTCCACTCCATCAGCACACATTAGCCATGTCAAAATTCAAGTATAATTCATTGAAACCATGAAGTAATTTTCATCTCTCTCTGTAACAACGGTAGATAAAAACATTAATGGAGAAAAGTATTCTTCTATTTCAAGTGTCTTTGAAGATTAAACTGCTCACAGATTGTATTTTATAGTTTAAAGAAGAATAAACGGACTCATCAAAAAATATCTGCTAGTTACATTTTCTAGAAGTAACTAGCAGTCATTTCCATTATATTATACTATAGTATAATCTCTATTTTCTGAATCAATCCTGAAATATTACTCTCAAGATGAAATAAAGTAAGACTAATTTGCAAAAAGAATTAGCTTTTTATTCTAAAAAATAATTACATATGTAATTCAACATCATTTTAAAAAAAAATTAGAAACTCTTATTTTTTATAAAAAGAGAAAAATAAGACTTTAAGGACCTAAAAGTCTCCCACTGTGTTAGGAATTTCATGACAAGTGCAATGAGAAAAGCCTTAAGGTAACACACTTAGATTGTCAGGAGGGGTACGTCCAAGGGATAAAAAACAGGCCATAATGGACAAAAGGATGAAGAAAAACCCCTTGGTGGGAGCTGATTCACAGGGGTAAACACAGCCTTCCTGAAGTGGTAGAGCATATTCTTTTGCCAGAACTTCCCCCTTTAGACTCACAGGGGACAGGAGGTGGAGAACACAGAGGCAGGGGGAAGTTGGTCCGGCACCCAAAGGGAGGGTCTGAGGAGAGGAAAGCAGCACCCCATGAGAAGACTGGGAAGCAAATGGTCCCTGCCAAATGCTCCATTGGGATCATCAGATGTCTGAGGAAGTACTTGTAGAAGCTCAAATTCAATCCCAGTTAGGATTTTTCTTTGCCTCAGGTCTGCAATCTCTTTTCTGTAAATGATGGCGTTTCTTTCATTTTCCTCCTGAGCTCTTGTGAGGTTTTAATTCCAAGAATAGAATCTGCCTCTGGTTCTTTTCAGCCTTTCTCTGAGTTCTTTGAATTGTTTTCTGTGGGTCTTGAGCTCATTGATTTCATGGTTCATCAGAAAGTTGGCTTCAGAACTTCCTACTTCTTGCTCCCAAGTCACAATCTGCCATGACAGCTAATTCTGAGCTGCTCTACTTGTTTTCTTGGTAAAGCTCAGTCATTTCATTTTATCCCTTCCTAAGATGTTGATCTGCCCATTTGATTGAGACTTCCTTGGTCTGGACAACTTACGATGAGCTGTCAGGTGGGCTTTTTCTTTTCTTATTTATCCGTGTTGGTGTATGACAGATTGTTCTCATTGTGTTGAGTATTGGAATGTGCATTTGACTTTGGAGCACCTCTCCATGTCTTCCTGGGTTCTTTTGATGGGTCAGCAACATTCTCTCCATCCTCTGATTCCAGGTTATCATTTTTGTCCAACTCCTCCAGGGAAGCTGTCAGGACTTTGACCTTGAGCCAGCATCCTGCAAAAATGTGACTGCACTCTCCACTCGGTACTAGAGTTCACTGTGGAAATCATGAGCCTTTTTAAAATTTCCTAAAATAGTTTCAGTTGTATGTTAGCTTCTTACATCTTGTTTTGATGGCATTGGCTTCATCTTCTAGAACCTGGATCTATTTTTTTTTTTTTTTTTGCAGGAACAGACACTAACTGTTCCTTGTCTGAATATTGAAGGCTTTCTTTTCCCCATTGTTTTGCTACAGACACATGATGTTCCAGGTCAGAGGGTTGAACATGTCCAGGTCACCAGCCACTTCTGCATTTGTATCCTCTTCTCTCACAGGATGACACTTGTTGAGCATTCCATTTTGCTACCTAGTGCTGAATTATTACCGGAAGGTTCCTTGTCTACCCATAGATAAACCTTTCTTGGGCTGCCTGAAAAATTCTGCCTAAGATCAAGAAAGCTGTGAACTCCTGAATCATCACAGCATGCTCAGCCATCTCCCATGGGTGCCCCATGGTCAGTGAGTTCTGCTGGAAACTCTTCAGCACCTTTTGTGATTGCCACAAGTACACATCCCAGCCAGGATGCAGCTCCTCCATAGTGGCCCCTGATGCAGGGCCCTGCGGCTCCCGCTATGGCCACCAGGCCACACCATGGAGAAAACTGAGCTGGTTTTGCTCAGAATCACTCCTGTGACAGGTACCTGGGGCAGGCCAAGGCTGAAGAGCACTGAGTGGGTAGCACTGAACTCATAACCCTCCACCTCGCCCTGTCCTTTTCTTTCCTCTACTTAAACTTCTCCCTCTGTGGCCCCAGAAGCTCCACGCAGTCCTCTGCACACTATTCTCTCGGCCTGGAATGATCTTCCTCTTATTGCCCATGTGGGGTCACAGCCCTTCCTTCAACAACTGTCCTCACTCTCCCTCTGTGTCTAGAACCCAGGGCAGGGTCTGGCCAGGATTAGAGGCCCAGTACTCCAGGCATGTTTGTGGGAGGAATAAATGAATGAGTGAAGGAAGGAAGGAAAGAGAGAAAGACATCACTTATTTATTATCTCTGGAAATTCACACAGAATGTTCTGCTGACTCAGCAGGTGGTTAAAACTCCTGTAAATGTAGAGTAAAGGTGTGATAAAATTGAAATGGTAAAAAAATATGGATTGCAGATGTCCATGTAACATTACAAAAGATCTTCAACCTTTTGAAAAATATTATGTAGTATGATAGAGAACATTTCCTATAATCCCATTTGAGGATAATTAAAAACAAAGTCTGAAGTAAATAGAACAACTACTTGGAAATAATTTTGAAGTCAAAGAAGGCTCCAAAACCTTTAATGCACAATACTTAAAAAATTCTAATCAGGAATACTAAAACCAATATGTAGAATACAGATAGCATTATAATAGTCAATGAAGAAAATTTGTACTGCTTCATAATTAACATTTAAGACAAGCATGTAAAAATGAATCAATACTGTAGAAAAAAAGTTAGACATTGAAAAGAGACACAAAGAAATCAGAGCAGTGAAAACAAGACATTTTAGCATGGAATGGTTTAGAGCTCTGAAAAATCAGATTGCTTGATACAGAAATGTAAAAATTGCTTGCAGGGTGAGTATTTTTCTTTTCCCTGATGATGCCCACTGAAGTCTGTGGACTCTGTAGAAAGTTCCCCGAAGTACAACTTAACCTCAGTGGAAAAGTCAGACTCCTGGGAGGTTTTGGGGGTCCTGTTAAGTCATGACCTCACCCCCCAGAAAGGGTGCTCGGTCCTGGGAAGCTGAGAGCCTGTGTATAAACATGGAAACTAAAGTTTAGAGGGAGAACTGGTATTGCTCTCTAAACCCCTGAACCTGCCCTCGTGGGGTTCCAAGGACAAGTCATGCCAGGGACCCACTAACCTGGGAGGCAGGTGCTCCTGTCTTTCTCCCTGTCGTTGTAGCCCATGGTCTCCAGAGGTCACATGGGTGTTATGTTTATAGGCTGATGAGACGTACCATTTTATATGGAACAGAAAACAATAGTACTGTATCGTTTCGAACAGTACCTATGGTCAGCCTACTGACACCTTGAATTTAGTCTAATGAGACAAGGCTGTCTGTACGTATCATTTGAAACGTGACAATACTGTTGTTTTATGTCCTGTTTAAAATTGTATGTCTGAACAAGCCTACATGTTTACCTACCCTTTCCAAAGTGGATGTAATTTTTTACATTTCCCTGTGCAGAGTATGAAAGTTCTAGCTTCTCCACATCTTCACTGATTCTCATTGTTTTCAGTCTTTTAAAATTTAGTCTCTTTGAGGGGTATGAATGGGGTATCATTGTTCCTTTCATTAGTGTTTCTCTGGTGTATAATGATGCTGATCACTTTTTCATGTGCTCCTCAATGCTTTTGTGTCTTTCTTTGTGAGTTGTCTTTTCAAGTCCTATGCCAATTTTAAATGTCTTTGTATTTTTATGATGGAGAATTACTTATTGTTTATTGATTATGATGTCAGAGCTCAGGTGGGGAGAGGAAGGTATTGATACAGAGGATAAGGCTGCTTTGCAATGGGACTCAGACTCAAGGTGAGTGAAGAGGGCATCCTCATGGAAGGGCAGCCCAGCATGGGGGTCACAGTCCAAGGGAGGTGAAGCACTAACCTACAAGGACAAGTGGGGGAACTGCCTGGTGTTGGGAGCCAAAGTCCACCCATGTTGATAAGAGTGTCCACGTGAGGGTGGCCCCTTGATGTGGGGAACCAGAGGCTGAGCAGGGTAAGAAGGGCTTCCTCACAGCTGGGTGCCCCAGGCTGACATGTCAGAGTCTAAGCAATGTCCCCACTTGGGGAGGTCTGTCATGGAGTAGCAACACCTTATCAAGTTAAGTAGGGGAGTCCACAAGGCGGGGTGTCTTGGTGTGAATATTGTAAGCAAAGCAGGGTAAGCAGAGCATCTTTACCCTGGAGAACTTTGATGGCAGAAATAGAAGATTGGTTCCTATAGGGGAATTAATTTAAAAAGTAGATACACCAAGGATAACGGGAGACAAGTTTATCACTGTCAGCAAAGGGAGGTATAACTACAGAAAAGGGAAAACTTTGGTATTAGATTTGAATAGGATGTATCAGTATAATGTCATGCTAGCCAGTATATGCAGGTGAATATAGTAATAAATGTATAAATGTATACATATAATATCCATATTATATCCTTATATGCATATATTTCCTAATTGTGTTCATTGAGAAGGCCTGGGAGCTTCTTATAGCAATAAGCACACCTCATGCACAGATTTGACTTCTAAGCCACATTTTTTTTTTTTTTTTACTAAGAATGAGGATTCTTGGGAGAAATGGCTGATGAGTATAAGATCAGCCTTGGAGTATATTCTTGTGTCAGAGGGTAAAGAATTTCTCAAAGATTGATGAGGAAATGTAAAAAGGACAAAAAAATCCTGTCATTAGGAGACAAGGTTAGCACCAAAGTAAATAATATAATGGATTATAACTCACTGAAAGCAACTGACTCCATAATTCCATAATGATATAGTAGATGCCTCATTAACCAGATCTCAAGCAACTGATAAAAAAAATTGAAGGTGGAAAACGTATCCTAGCAGAGAGCTACTGCAGCATTTGAAACTGTAATAGCTTTTGCAGAACAGCAACCCTTCTTCACTTCTCAGCATGTTACACAGCTGCACATCATGAAAAAGCTGCATGAGAGGCATAGGGCAAGCTGATATTCTTTCATTTTTTTTTAATTCATTTTTATTGTTAGACTTATTGGGGTGACATCTGCTGCACACGAGTTTGTCAGTTCAGCATCATCTACTGATGTAGATACTAAACCATCCACATCCACTTCTCCTTATCCTGTCCTAGCTACATCATCAGATTCTGCTTATTCTGTTGTGATATCTACCCAGTAAACTCTCTACCCCTACTGTAACACTTTTAAGTGTGTATGTGTGTGTGTTTTTATAAGTTTCTTGAAGTTAAAAAATTATGTTAGTGCAATTTATTAAGTTGAAAAGTTTATTGACTGCCATTTAACTAAAATTGCACAGTGCACTCACCAAGCTGCTTTTATAATAATACTGTGTTACATTAAGTTAAGTTTGTCTTTATTCATCTTAATTTGCTTTTAGTTACTGTATTTTGCCATGTATAATGCACACTTTTTTGCCCAAATTTGTGAGGGAAAAATAAGGATGCACATCATACATGGGTAGTATTAATTTTGTTTCTATATATGCTTTTAATTCTTTTATTTACACTTATGATTTAACAGTATAACTCTAGAAAATTGATATCCATATGCAAAATAATACACTAGAATACAATAATTGTTTATTATATAAATATACATAAAATTTGTTGTACTTTGTTCTTATGTTTTATAATTATTTATTACATAAAATTTTTTGTACCATAATATGTTAAGAAACAAATGCCAAAATTCCTTTATAATACAAAAAAACAAGTACTTAAATATAAACAAATAAAAATTTGAATTAAAAAATTACAACAATAGGTTTTTTTCCCCTGAAAGTGTGGGCCAAAAATGTGGGTGCTCATTATACACAGGAGCACATTTTACCTGGTAAAATATGGTAATATCAAGACTACACAGAGTTTATGGTATGGGATGGTATAGTATGAGTTATAGTATTAGTTAGGCCTATTTTTAATAGTAATTCTCAAGCAACCAAAAACTACATTTATCTGGCATCTACCAATCCCATGTATGCTGGTTAACTGAGAGTCTACTGTATATAGATACACTGAAAATTTGATAAATAGTTATTTAGTTTCAAAAAAAACTACCCAGAAAATATTTTAAATTATAAATGTGAAAAGAATAACTTGACAGTTGCAGAAACTACCAGACATGATCTTAAGTTGTCAAAGTGAACATCACCCATATGGGACAAATTGAAACTGTTGGTCACCTAATAACATACTAGGAGAAATAAAAAGTAGGTCTTTGCCATTGTGTTGCATGTGGTTGAGTCTTCCTTGCCATGTCTTTTTATAAGACTTGCAGGATCAAGTGGTTCCTGGCCTAGAAACAAAAGTAGAATTGACCCATCCCCAATGGATTCAAAGGAAAACTGGTAATAAAATCAGGTACAACTCCAACAGCAGACACTGGAGAAAAACCAAGCTGGATCTCTAAGGAATTACACATGAGCTGGCACACATATTTATGCTTCTCTGACTCACTTGCATCTTACCGTATCACTGAAAAGATCACTACTATTTACATATTTGGGTGTGTTTTATTTGGAAATTATTGGGAAATGATTTTTTTCTTTGTTAATATGTTTCTGCACCAGTATGTTGGTTCAGTAATAAGTATGAAAGATCTTTAAAAAGAAAGTAGTAAAAACATTCTATCATGTTTCTGTCAAAGATCCATAACCTGAATTTAATGATGAGGAAACAAAAGACAAATTCACTGAGGGACATTTCACAAATACCTGGCCTATATTCTTCAAGTGTGGCAAGGTGAAGTCAAGGAAAAACTGAGGAACTGTTTCAGACTAAAGCTGACTGTGGAAATATGACAATAACAACATGTAAGTCTGGGCATCTAAAGTAAATTCTGAACTAAACATAAGGGATATCACAGGCACTTTTGGTGAAACATTAATAGAAATGAGGATTAAGTGATCTTAATATATCGATGCTAATTTCCTGACTTTGATGGTTGCATTCAGTGTGTATAGGAGAATCACATTATTTTTACAAAATATATACCAAAATATTTCATGTAGAGAACCTCAGGTCAGCAATTTACTCTCAAATGTTCAAATAATTCTTTAATAAATACCACGAACTTTTCTATGCACTTAGGATTTTAAATATATATATATATATATATATATATATATATATATATATATATGCAAGCAACAATGGGCTCATATGTAAACTATACAAACCCTTCACAAAGAAAAATAGATATTGCCAAAGGATAGCTGAAAAAGTGCTCAACATCATTAAGTCTCATGGAAACATGAATTACAACTACAATGAAATATTATTACACACCCATCAGAATGGCTGAAATGAAAAAAGACTGAATATACATAGTGTTGGCAAGAGAGTAAAGCAACCAGCACGTTCATGTAAAAAATCCCTGTTTATACTCCCCTTTTTTTATTGTGCAAACTTCATTCCATTATTTCTGATAAACAATTGCAAATTGGTCCAATTATTTGGATAATTCTTTGGTAGTATTTACTAAAACTGAACACTTATGCATATCCAGCAGTTACACTCATAGGTATATGCTGAAGAGAAATCAAATACCTTGGGATACATGAGAGACATGTATAAGAATGTTACTACCAGCACTGTTCCTAATAGCCACAAACTAGAATTAACCCATATATCCATAGCAATAAAATAAAAAATAGAAATTGTGGAACAGTTATAAAACACTATACAGACGGCATAATTTTGCTACTATTTGCAACACCATGAATGAATTTCAATAACACAAAGTGGAGTGAAGCAACTAGATACCAAAATAATACATAATGTATTATTTTACTTATATAAAACTTACAAACAGACAAATTAGCCTATGATGTGATACTGGATACACTTAGGAATGGGGAAGGTACAGATAGGAGGAGACAAAAGGGCCTTTTGGGGACCTGGCAAAACTATTTTTCTTGACCTATGTGTCATTTACACAGTATATGTTCAGGTGATAGTTCATTTTGCTGAACATTTAGGACTTTCTTTATGTGTATTATGCTTCACTGAAAAGATTTGTTAAAAAAGAAACAGTTCTAATTCACAATTCTACCCAAGCTAAAGTTAATAATAATCTGTCACTGAGGAGGACTTCACACTGATGTTCCCCGCCCCCACCCCCACCCCCCCCCCCCCCCCCCCCCCCCCCCCCCCCCCCCCCCCCCCCCCCCCCCCCCCCCCCCCCCCCCCCCCCCCCCCCCCCGCCCCGGCCATCCATTGGGAAATGGTGGGAAGTCCCTTCTATGTGAGATATCAACTTGAAATTAGAAACCTGGATTCTAAGACAAGGTCTTGAACCAATGAAATTGTATTGTGACTTTTCAACTCACTCATCACCGATTCTTCATTCCAACAAGTAACGTCTGGATTAGACTACAGACCTCTGATCCTTTCTGTCTCTAACCATCTATGACTCATTCTACAAAGAGAGACAGGGCCAGGCAGAAGCCTCAGCAAGGGGAAGGAGGACCAGAGCAGGGACCTGGTCTCTCAAGGAATGAAATGGTTGCTTTAAAGAGAGCCATTGAGTTCATTGTATCCAACATAAGGTAACGCAGGTCTTTCAGAGTCCAGAGCTGTGTGAGCCAGGCAGTAAATTAATGTTGCTCTTTGTCCTGGGTAAAGGGTTGACCTATGCCTGGAGTCACTCAAGTTCTAAAGGTTACAAAACAAAACTTTTCTGACCCCTGTTTTAGTCCACCTGTGCTGCAATATTGACTCAAATAATGTTTATTTTATAGTTACTGATTAAGGTCAGTCATACAGAATACTGAATCACACTCAATACACACTCAGTAAATGCTGGAGAATTTGCTTGAACTGAATGTTTTGCTTGTAAGGAAGAGCCCATGAGGGGGGATGTGAGGCCTGAGGTCTGCCCACTGCAGGGTGTGTGTCCTTGGCCGAGGTGTTGAAACTTCCAGGCCAGCTGCCTCATCATTAAAAAGGGAATAATTTCACCTTAGGCAAAGGTAGCTGAGTGTATCAAAAGAGGTGTGATTGATTTGTCAGGCTCCCTTTTAACATGAGGTGTAAAATTATGTTATAAATGGGTACTGACAAGTTTTAATTTTCCTTACCAAAAGAGCTTAGAAATAACTGCCCTAATCAATTTAGGACTGATGTGATGATATGTTTACAGAATATGCTGTTGTATAAGCATTACTATTAGTGATGATAATGTATACCATTTAGTGATGTTTGGATCCTCATGACCACTAAATATTGTCTCATGCTCACATCTGCATGTCATGCTGGTTCTCGGCTATGAGTCTATTCAATGACGTCCCTGTCTTCCATCCTCCACAGAATCCATGCCTGTTGTCCTGTCTACAATCTCCCTTCCTTGCTGTTGCATTCTTCACTCTGTTATTTCTGACAATGACAGGCTGAAAAAGGACCAGAAGTGGCTGTTTTTGGAGGTGACAGAGATGGGGGAGGCATGGATTTTCAAGCTTCCCTTCTTAAATTCTGTGACATGGGCTTTTCCCCCAGTGACCTGCACAAGTTTCACCCCCACATTGATGATGAAGGAGCATGTTTATCTTTTATTTAATCTCTTGAGAATCTATGACCCCTTTATCCTTGGACCCCAATAAGGGCTTCTATTTAACGTGAAACCTATTATTTTTGTGTACTGTCAGTGGGGTGCCCATTCAGAGAAACAAATGTTTTTTAGGTTTGGTTTTTTTTTCCCTAACATTGTGCTTGAGATATCTGTCTTGTAAGCCATAGTGCACCATGATGGGCTTTCGAAAATACAAGGTCAAATCTTAGATTTGTCTCATATGAGCTGCGTGACACTGGATGCATGTCCTGTTCTAAGTTTTTCTTTTCCTATTTGAACAATAAAAATTAACACTTTTTTTTCAATGTTTTGTTGGTGGGAAGAGTTTGATGTTAAAATGTGTGTAAATTAACTTGGTGCAGATTTGAACATTCCAGATTTGTGAGTTATGTTCTGTAGTTAATGTTTAACTAGGTGTAATGGTAGCATAGTTTCCTGAAATATTTCAAAAGGCTTTCAATTTTAAAGACAATATACTAGTGTTTGATAAATAATTAAAATATAAACCTTTTTTATATACAAGGATCACTTTCAATGTCATAAATTCTCAACTGGTCATCAATCTGAGAATCCAGAGTGTACAGTGATTTTTTTTTTTTTAAATTAACCGTACCTGAACTTCACCCGAAACTTGTTAAACCAGAATCTCTAAGGTGGAGCCTGGAAGAGAAGGAAACCAACCAGTGGATCAAAGTTTCTTATAAAAAGAGATTCAAGTATATGGATCCAGCTGAGTAATCACCTTTAGGTCATGAGGCACATGCTGAATAACAGGAAGAGTTATAAAAGTTTGGATCTCAAGCTCTCAGTTGTCTAAGTGAGAAGAGAGAGCTGCAATGGATCCAGTTCTTGTCCTGGTGCTCTGTCTCTCCTGTTTGCTTCTCCTCTCATGGTGGAAACAGAGCTCTGGGAAGGGGAACCTCCCACCTGGCCCCACTCCTCTCCCTATTATTGGAAATATCCTGCAGATAGATATAAAGGACATCAGCCAATCCTTAAGCAACGTAAGTATGTTTTCTGTTCCTCCAGAAGCTTGCAAGGGGTAAGTAAATCAACATCTACTTTTAAATACAATATATTTATTAAAATATATTTAAATAAATG
>PVJL010012181.1:0-38607 GCA_004026885.1 Lyroderma lyra
TAGCCTGTCTGCCCAGGCCCTGAAGGCGGCTCCCACCTTGACCTCGGGAGGCCCTTAGCTTGGGTGCTGAGTTACAAATTGGCTTGGCTCCCCCCAGCCCGTGTCTCCCTGAGGGCGTCACAGGACCCAACCCTCAGTTTCCCCCCAGTCACGTGGGCAGTCATGCCCACTCTCTGAGGCTCCCAGGGTAGTGTCGGCCTTCCGTTCGAGGTCGGACAATGAAGTTCACGGACTCGTCCTAGAGAAAGTGCTGCACAGCTCACTGCTGGGTGTCACTGCGGTCCCCTTGGAAGGACCCCCCTGGGGAAGCCGTGCACCGACGCCTGCGCCCGGCCCACCCTTCAGAGCAGTTTCGGAGCTCTTTCTGGAAGGGCCATCAGAACCTTGGTGACGAGAGCTGACCAAGTTGTTTGTACAGAGCTGCCAGTGTCAAGTGCACGGTGACAAGGTCACGAACTTGTCAGGTTTTGGGTCCGACGGCAGCTCCGATGGCCATTCCAGAAAAAGAGTCCCGAAACTGCTCTGAAGGGTGGGCCGGGCGCAGGCGTCGGTGCGCGGCTTCCCCAGGGGGGTCCTTCCAAGGGGACCGCAGTGACGTGGTCAGGCAGCACTTTCCCAGGGCGAGTTCACAAAATCAACTGTCCGGCCTCCTGCACATGGCAGCCTTGAGTTGAGTCAATCGCGCCCCATCCCGAGGAGTTTGGGGTGAGCGTTTTGGCATTCACAACGAAAGGAGAGCCTTGGCCGATACACTGACAGAGACGGTGCGTGACGCTGAGCTCTGGGAACCTCTTCCAGGCCCCAGCTGTCCCCCACACTGCAACCCTGGGCAGCTTTCCACTGAAAGCAGATGGGCTTGTCTCCTAAGGCCAGAGTCAAGCTACTAAGTCAAAAGCAGCTACCAGTTGCTTTTGCCCCGGAATTCACGGACCAGCATGTGTGCCACCCCCTTTCCATAAGCGAACGCTCCCCACACCGCCCACGGGCCCGCTGTCAGGGCTCTAAGACGAGGCTTCGCAATGTGGTGCCCCTTACCCAGGCCACCCAGCGTCCAGGGCACAGCCAGGATTCAGCCCTGGGTCCGGTGCCTTGTGTTCAGGAGGGGAGCCCGCACCCCTGGGAGGAGCGGGGGGGTCAGCCGTTTCCTCACTCCCGGGTAGGTGTCCTGTGGAGCCCCAGTGAGAAGCCCACGAGACGTCAGGTTTGCCGGCCCAAAGACCCTGAGCAGGGGGCCAGGGGCCCCATCTGGCTCACTGGAATGTCTTTTTGGTGCCCACAGCATTTTATAAGTTTTTGAATTCATGGCTAGCAGGTAAAAATCAGAAAATTTTACACCCAAATCTCGATCTCTGACTTCTTCAACAGTTGGAGAATGAGACAATGCAGGACGCTCATGTGACGGCTCCCCCGACATGTGACGGCTCCCCTGCTGAGGCTCATTGCACAGATGGGAAAACTAATGTCAGAGGGAGAAGAGAGGTTCGTCCCGATACCCACAGGTCAGGTTCAAGGGATAGAACTGGGCCTGGGGGGAAACCAGGTCTCCCTACTCTCAGTCCTGGGCTCCTCCCTGACCATACACAGCTGTCCCTGACACATTCTAAGAGGGGGCCACCCTGCATGTGGGGGAGACCCGCTCCTCCCCCGGAAGCAGGAGTGGTGCATCCGTGTGTCAGCTTGGGAAGCCTCTGCTCCCAGCAAGCACCCCAGGGGAGGCAAACTCCAGACAGACCATCCGATTGGATTAGGGTCCACCCTAGTGACCTCATTTTAACCTAATTGCCTTTTTAAGTTTCTATCTCCAAATACAGGCACATTCTAAGGTACTGGGGGTGAAGACTTAAACTAGAAACCTGGGGGACACAAGTCAGCCCATGACAGTGGAGCTGTGGTGCCTGTGACCATGGCTGTGACAGGGCAGATGCCCCCTGGCCCTGCAGCCCTCCTGCCAGCTCTCTGAGCCCCGGTCAATGGTAGAAGGGGGGAGCTACCTCCTTGAGGATGGGGCCTAAGGGTAGGGGGCCCCCTCCCCCAGGATCATGGGTCAGTATCCGCAGACCCTGCCTCCATGAAGGCCTTGTCTCTGGGGCCAGAAAGGGCACCTGGACTCCAACGCCCACCTGGACGACCCTGCCCCGATGGACCACAGGCCAGGAACCTGCCCCCCAGGGCCGGAAGCTTCCTCCAGTTCGCTGTCCCTCCAGAAGTGTCTCAATCGTCCCGGAACTCTGCCAGCCAAGAGCAGTGACGATAAAAAGATCCCTGACACGCAGGCCAGGACTCGGGGCTCCTCAGCATTTATCTGGGCCTCACACTTGGCTGTCTTCGGTGCCGGCCTCGGAGCCTCCAGGAGACACGGCCCGGGCGGGCTGGGGGGCGCTCCCGTGGCTGTCAGGGGCGCCCCCAGCGTGCTGCCTTTACCTGAGCCACCCCAGCTCCCCCTGCCCCGACGCTGACCCTGTGCTCCCTCCTCAGCTGTTTTCTCTGCTGGGACTGCGGGGACGCTAACATGCCCTTCCTTGCTGTCACCCCCATGGCTCCCCAAGCTCCTTCTCCGTTGTCGGAGCGCCTGCCACCTGGCTGCGCCAGGCCACGCGCCCGCACCCCGTGACCGCTGCAGGGGGGCCTGGGTCTCTCCGGCTCGGGCGGTGGAGAATACCTGCCCCTCGTGTTCGCCCCGTGCCCACAAAGTAGGGCCTGATCTGTTCTGCCCACACGCCTCTAACCTCCACGCCCTCCCACCTCCCGGCCCCCAGCCGGGCCCCCTCAGCCGGAGCCTGGGGGAGGGGTCTGGGGTGCGAGCTCTCCGCCCAGGGGTCCACATCCTCTAATCGGCTGCGTCTGCCCCAAGCGCCCTGGACACCCCAGAGCCGCAGGCTGCCTTACCAGGGCTCAGCTGTACCTTCCGAAGGGCGTGGTCGGGGCCGGTGTTAGTCTCCTATGGCTGCTGCCACATGGCCACAAACCTAGCGACCTAAATGACCTAAAACGGCACCGGTTTATCATCTGACGGAGCTGCGGTTCAGAAGTCGGAAACGGGGCTCCCCGGGGTGAGAGCACGGTGTCGACAGGACCGTGTTTCCTCTGAGGCTCCAAGGGAGAGTCCATGTCCTCGCAAAGGCCACCCACACTTTTTGGCTCATAGCTCCGTCCCCCATGTTCAGGCCCAGCAGCACGGAGTCCAAATACTCACTCCGCCCTCCTCTTCGGCCTCCCGCCCCTGCTCCGAGGGGCTCTTGTGATTACACCGGGCCCAGCAGGGTGACAAACAAGGATCGCCCCTTTTTTTTAAAGTCAGCTGATGGCTACCTCAGCTCCACCTGCAACCCTGACTCCCGCCCTTGCCACCTCACAGGCCATCTTCCCAGATCCCAGGGACTGCGCACAGACATCTTGGGTGGGGACAGTATTCTGCCCCCACCATGGGAAGGACATCGTGGGCCCGTTAGAGAGAAGGCGCAAGTGGCACTGAGGCAAGCTGGCCCCGGATGCAACCGCCTGGCTTGAGGTTTGCCACTCGCCAGCCCAGTGACCTTGAGCACATCACGTTCATCATTTTAAAAACGGGGGACGATGGGATACCTGCACGCAATGGAATGCCACTCGGCAATGACAAGGAATGGGCATCCATTCACCCAGCAAGGTGGATGGACCTCAACATCATTACCAAGGAATGAAAGCGGACCGAAAGAGCACATATATGCCGCCTGACTTGGTGGACGTAACATTCTAGAAAATGCACGGTAAAACTCATGGACACAGTCAATAGTTTGGTGGTTATGGGGGGGGGAGGAGGGAGGGGGAGCCAAACATATGGAGAGAGAACTCACGCTGGGGGGTGAGCACATAATGCAACACAGACAGTGCCCTGCAGACCCGTACACCTGGAACCCATGTCATTCTTGCTAACCAGTGTCACCCCAGTAAGTCTAACAATAAAACAATATATTAAACAAAGAAAATGCAAGGTAACTTGCAGTGACAGAAAGCAGATCAGCAGTTACTTGTGCACTTAAGGAGCCAGGGAGGACAAGGGGGCACAAGGACACTTTTGGGGGTGATGGATATGTTCACTGTCTTGATTGTGTTAATTTGTGTGTGTGTGTGTGTGTGTGTGTGTGTGTGTGTGTACATACCTATGGGAAAAATCAAGTTACATACTTTATTCTATGTCAAGTATTGTATCTCAATAAAGCTGTTAAAAAGTGGGAGATGATCGTAGTTTCTCCTCATAGGGTGGTGGTGCAGATTAACGAGTTAACTCATGGACAACCACAGGACAACAGCCGGCACACCAAGTGCTAGCCAGCATGGTCACTGAGAGGCCTGGCTAACCGCGGAGCCTCCCCGCCCGGTGTGGTTCGGCTGACCTGGGGTGGCGCCTGGGGCTGGACGTTCTTACAGCTCTGCAGGTGATCTTTTAGGACCTGAATAAGTCAGCATTTTCCTTCACTGTACAGTGGTTCCCCCTCCTCTGTGATTTCAGTTACCTGTGGTCAGCTGCCAATCAAAAATACGGAAAGTTCCAGAAAGAAGCCGTTAAGTTTTAAAGTGCATGCTGTTCTGAGTAGCATGATGAACTCCTGTGCGTCCTGCCCAGGATGTGACTCACCCCTTCGTCCAGCGTATCGTGATGCACACGCTGCCCACCCATCGGTCCCTTCAGTGGCCATCTCTGTTATCTGACGGACTGGCCAGTCACCCTCCTAGTAGCCGAACTTCACCTCATCACGTGGGCAGGTGCCATCTCACATCATCGCGAGGAGATGTTTTAGGAGAGAGACCACATCCACACAGCCCTTATTACAGCACGTCACAACTGTCCCACGTTGTTAGTAGTTACTGGTGTCACTCTCTTCCTGCGCCCGACGTGTACACTGAACTTCAGCACAGGCGCGCACACGCCACACGGTACATACGCGCTTCGGTACGATTCCCGCTGCAGGCGCCCACCGGGGGTCTTGGAACGGACCCCCCGTGGGTCGGGGGGCTACTGAACCAATATTCACCTGGGCTCACAGGGTGGAAACTGTGCCAATATCTTTCAGATAGTTCCGTTATGCAGGCCAGCTCCTGCGGGCAAACCGCCCTGCCCTCATTCATTCATTCATTCATTCAGCAAATGTGCCTTGTGCAGCCCTGACCGGACGCTGGGGACGTAAAGATGGACCCAAGTCCCTCCTCTCCAGGGGGCCTGGTCTAGGGACCAAGGAGGAAACGGACCCACACGGTGGGGAAAGGGCCCCTGGGGGCACACACGAGATGCTTCCAGGGCAGGGGGTGACAGGTCCCCAGCGTCCTGACGCGTGTACAGGAGCTGGCCAGGGCCACAAGAGGAGGAGCATCATGGGTGGCTCGGTCATCTGCTGTGTAGCAGATCACTCCAAAATTTAGCAGCTTTAAACAAGTTTTAATTCCAACGACTGTGTTGTACACCCGAATCCAATGTATGCCCACTGACCTGAAAATAAAACAGTATTTTAAAAGCCCATGTGTCACGTCCCAGCCTCTGGAGGTCAGGGACTCAGACAGGGCAGTCTCCCGGGTCTCCGAGCGCCGTGCCCACGGCTCGCTCCCGTGCACGTCTGCCACTGGGCCGGGCGACGCAGCGGCCAGGACTGCGGGGCAGTGGTGACGTGCGGCCTGTCTCTGCGGTTTGAGCTGCCTCCCACCGGGGTGGCCTCGGGGTTGTGGATAGGGAGCCCAGGGCTCTAGGCACGAGTATTCCAGGGGACAAGACAGAAGTGACACCCCTCCAAGAGGTAACTGTGGAGATCACAGCACCCGGCCGCCCGGCGGGGTCGCTCTCCAGAGGCGGGGGGAGGGGCCCTGCCGGTGGCCGCGCTTTAGACCCGGGGTGTCGGACCTCGTGGCTTCCCGGGGCCACACGTAGCGTGCACTCACACTACTGACAGCTGATGAGCTCAAAACAAGGTCCCCGCGCGATTTGGGTGACGCTCTAAGAAAGCCGGCGCGCTTGTGTGGGGCCACGGGTTGGAGACACCCCTCACAGACCTAGCAGGCACCATGGTGCTCCAAGGACCATTTCAAACTCTCTTTGCGGAGTCCCCCGGTGACGTCACACCACTCCCCCTGTTTTCCAGCCAGGGAAACGTGCAAAGTCAGCAAGCGGGCAAGTAGGAGAGCTGAGACTTGAACCCAGGCAGCCTGGCTCCAACGCCCAGGCACTAGGCACGACCCGACACTGCGAGAAGTTTTCCAAGTCACTAGACACCCCTCCAAGCCCTGATACTCCAGCGCCGTGGACTATTCCGCGACAGGTGCTTCCCGGCCCCTCCCCACGGCGGCCCAGGTGGCTGACTTGTCTCCCCTCTGGGGCTTTCCCTCCTCCAGGCCATTCTCTGCCGGTCTCTGGAGGGATGGTTCTAGGACACAGACCCCTCCATGGCCCCCCACTTTTCTCAGATGAACCTCAGACTCTCCCATGTGATGGCCAAGGGCCTTCCAGGCCTGGCCTCCCCCTCAGATGCTGCCCCAGCCCCTGGGTCACGGGGGAGAGGGAGACCCCACATGGGGGTGCTGAGCACGGGGTGTGGGTGGAGCTGGCCCGTGCACTCTGGGCCGTAAGCTTCTGGGAGTGAGATACACACAGAGAGAGACCCGGGTCAGCGGCAGCCGGGTGGGTGCACCAAGAAACCTCAGGAGTGGGAGCCCCGGGACGCGTGCACAGAGGAGTGGGAGCCCCGGGACGCGTGCGCAGGAGAGCCGCGGGCTGGGCTGGGGCCCCTGGGGCCCCAGGGAGGGCAGGAAAGAGGGGGAGCTTGGCGATGCCACGGGGGATGGGGTGGGCGCTGGGACGGAGCTCCCGGGAGGCCTCGCTGGGAGGGAGCAGTTTCCCGGCTTCTGTCCTGGGTCCACGTCACGTCCTCCCGAGGGTCAGGACCAGCACGGCCGCACCCTGGACCGAGCTCGCCCACTCGAGTCCTCCGAGCGTGGGATGCCAGTGCCCAAGAGCTGGCGGGCGGGGGACCCTCATGTCCCTGGCTCCAGCTCCTAGGGCTCATTCTGCTGAGGGGGGGGGGGGGCCCTGGCTTTTCTGTTCCTCTCAGGAGCTTGCTTCACGTCTGCTTCCTTCCTCCACGCTCCTGTCGGGGGGACTGATGTAGCGAGAAGCCCACCCCTCAACACCCCCCAGGAACACACGGCCCACACCTTCGGGTGGAGGAGTTCCTCTCACGATCCGTGTCTTCTGGAGCAATCTCCGAGGCGCAAACTGGGCTTCCAGGGCCGGGAGAGGCTCCTTAAACACCCCACGCCACGTCGTGTGGGAGCAACTCCGCTTCCCTGGGTTCTCGAAGCCCAGTTTAATCCAAGCTTATTAACACGCAACATTTTAATTTGCCTTTTCAATATGCTCTGCCCTGTATAAGCGTAACAAATTTAATAGTATCAGAAGTAAGGATTTCCTATGGTAATTACCATGTTTCCATTTCTCGGAGAGGCTCCATCCAGTTGGGGAACCCCTGTGGAAAACAGACCTCTGCAAAGTGAGGCAGTTTCTGGTCCCCCCGCAACCTCACCCCAAGTGCTGTATTAAAAGCAATCAAACGGGAAGACGGCCTTCGTAGGTGAGGAAAACGAGCTGAAGGCTGTTGTGTTCCAGTGTCCGAGCTGGCGTTCCTGCAGACGCAGGGGCTGAGACAAGCCTGTCAGTGCAAGGTGTTTGCCCGGCGGGGGCCCCGGAAGTGCCAGCGGGACGGAGGGGACAGAGACATGGAGGGGACCTGCAGCCAGCAAAGGGTGTGCTATCAAGCCTGTTAGCACTGAGGGCAACTGGGTGCAGCCCTGGAGAGGAGCCCTGCAACCAGTGAGCCCTGGACGGGGCTGGGGACACAGCCCTTAGCCTCCGCACACCTGATAATAAGCTACCTTAGTTTGGGTGTCCCCCGACCCCAACAGGAGACCCCAAGACAAGGGTTCCGGGGAAAGTAGATTATTGGGGAGGCAATGCCAAATAGCACCACAAGGGGAGCAGCAAAGTGAGGCTGGGAAGGGAGTGCGGCCCAAGTCCCAGGGGTGTCACTGTGCAGGTGACCACTAGGTGACCACCAGGTGACAGAGGACGGCCAGAGTCACTTCAGGTGAGGCACAGGGCGGCCGGCTCCTTACCACCGCCGGCCTCTTGCTCAGATGAAGTGAGTTTTGGGGGCCAGAGAAGAGTCCGGGGCTGGGAGCTGGAGGCCCTCAGGCCCGTGGTCCCCGTGGTGAGTGCCAGGGGCTCAGCTGGGCAGGCGTCCACAGTGTCAGCGACATTGTGCAAGACTGACGCAGGGGGAGGTGAGGTGGAGGAAGGGACGTCCCCTTGGAGCAAAGAGGCCATGTGCGTGCCGTGCCCGGGATGCACACCTCCCCACCCCCCGATCCCCCCAGCGGTCTCAAGCCCCAATTTCTGTCACACCACGGCCACCTCCCTGCCACCAGACGGTTGTCATGTTTCCAGAGCTGCGTTTTTCTTACCACCTGCCCCCTAAGCCCAACCCGAAAGCATCATCCAGACCCAAGGAAGCAGCCACGGTGGATTTAGGGGAGACGGCGGGGTGGGCGTGGGGTCCCCAACAAGGCTTCTTCCCAAGGTGACGGAGGCTACCTCCTGCCGCGCCTGTCATCGCCTGTCATGCCTTGCCACTGCCTTCCTTGTGAGACTAAGCTGAGACGACGGAGACCCGGGCCAGGGCCTGGCCCCGAGGGGACGCGGTAACCCCCCTCCCCCGGGTGACACGGCCGCGGCCCGACGCTGACCGGCTGCAGCGCACGCCTCCCCAGCGCTCACCGTCACAGGGCTTCGTGCGAACGATTCAAAGCCAGCGTGGCTCCTCTTGTCCCCATTTTATAGATGAAGTCATTGAGGCTCGGGTGACGTCACCCACTTCGGCGCCCCAAGCCCGGACTTCCTGCGGCCAGTAGCGCCGTCTCTGCCTGAGGACGGTTCCGGTCATCCCACTTGCCTCTGCCCACGCGCACGGCTGGCCAGAGTGTGGCGGGTTCAAGTCCCTACAAGCAGCCCTCAACCAACGGTGACAAGCGGCGGCATACACGTACCCCAGCTCCCTTACTTGGGGTCCACGCTACGTCCCAGCTCCCGAGCTCCCCGGAGGGGTGAGCTCCGGCTGCCTCCTCCTCTTCCCCGCCTCACTCGGGCCCCCCACCCCCCTGCTGTCCCCTGCCACCACCTCGAAAGAAACACCGGCCTCCGATGAGTCAGAGCCAGACGCAGGCGCGTCCCGTGTCCGCGCTCTGCACCTCGGGGTCGCCCCGAGTCCGTTCACCGCCCTCGGGTCCTCCCAAGAGGAGCTCTGCGGCCGCTGACGAGCCCCCGCTCCCCGGAGCTCCGACATCGGCAGGGCCGGCCGCCCAGGGAAGGCCGCAGCCCGGGGGGAGGGACCCCGAGCGTCCTTGTCACGCTGCAGGGGCTTCCCGGAGCCCTTGGAAGAGCCAAGGCGTGGCCTCCCGCCTCCTTTCCGACTCTTCAGGTTCCCACTGCTTCCGGCCTTGGCCCGGCCCCCACCTGACGTCTCCTCTTCGGAATTTGCAACCTGTGAGGAGCGACGGGCCCACCCTGAGCCCCCCGAGTCCGGGACGAGCAGCCAGCCCCCCGGCCCTCCGCACCGCCCCCGCTCAGTGCCCCCGACCCGCTCTGAGGGCCGTGGGGGTCGGCTTCCCAGGCCACCGCCGCGGGGTTTCACCCCGGGGATGGGGCCAGCCGTGGAGCCCCCTAGAAGGCAGAAACATTTATTTATTTATGGTTGTTTTATAATTGCCTCAGCCCCTCCTCCAACCCTGTGGGGCCACAATGGTAAATTGCTGAGGTGGGAACCCGAGCTTTGCCCGGAGCACCTAAAACCCTCAGAGCTCCCCGGGAGCCCCCCGCCATCCATCCTGCAGGCTGACAGGTCTCCCCCATGGCACCTGCATTCCCCGGATGCGGAGCCGACCACACCGACCCTCTGAGGCACTCTCCAGCAGCTTCTCCGACACGAGCAGTGAACGTGGCCCTGCGCCCACGGCTGGCCCAGCCCAGCGCGAGGTGCCCCCACTGTCCCCCCAGCAGCGTGCACTGCCACTCCTGTCACCTTCCCGCCCCTGGGACCCTGCCCCACTTCCTGCCGTGGGGCCTCTGTCCGTCCCGCAGGCCTTCGAGGAAAGGTCCCGTCCTCAGAGAGGTCGCCCCCGTTGTCCCCGTCACCGCCCCCGCCTCCCCGCTTCCCGTCCCAGCACCCTCTCACTGCCACCACAGCCCGTCGCTCTGGGAAGACGTTTTACTCGTCTGTTATTCATCCGCGTGCTGAGGGCTCCTCGCGATCAGGGGTGCTGTCCGGCCCATTGGCACTGTCCCCCCGCGCCTGGCGGGTGCCTGGCACAGAGCTGGTGCTCAGGAAACAGGCGCTGGACAAGGGCCCGGTGACAGCTCCGCGTGGTGCGACCACCCAGACGAGGTGGGGGATGGGGGCGGGCGCTGCTTCCGGGCCCAGCACCCCCGGGAGGACGGGCTCCCTTCTGCCCGCAAACCCTAATCACCAGTCCTGGGCAGGAGGCGTCCGTCAGCCGCTCCTGGCAGATCCTTCCGCCACCTTCCACTGCTCACACGTTTCGTGTTCCATCAGGCCGCTCCCGGCCCCAGGGAGCCCCCCGCCCGGAAGCTCAGGGACTCAGCTCCAGTCACACAGTGGGGGGCCTGGCAACCGGCCGGGGAGCACCGATCCTTGGGGGCTTTCTTCAGGCTCCTCTGGGTCCCCAGGGTCTTTGGTGGCCTCTGCTCAGCAACTTAGGCCCCAAGAGGGGACAGGTCCCTGAGGGAAAGGACTGGAAAGAAAGGCTGCGGGGTCAGGGACCTTCCTGGGAAGGGACCCTGAGGGGCACAGTGTCCGCTTGGGAGTTGCCAGGCTCCAATCACCCCCAGCCCCCTCCCCAGGGCCCCGTGCCAATGGGAGACGGAGCCCGGAGAAGCCGTAGGCCGTGTCCTCAGAGGGAGCCTCAGGCCACCGGCAAGTTGCCTGGAAAAGTTTGCCAAGCTCCCTCGGTCCCCAGGTGTGCCCCGGACCTACTGGGTCCCCGGAGGCCTGCTGATTGGCTGGCCTCACTCTTTCCGAGCTGAGCCCCAAGAGCCAAGCGCTCACGGAGAATCAGACGCGGGGCCCCAGAGACCCCAGACGTCGCTGGGTCCGGGCGCTGCTTTCCGGCTCAGCCCCAGAGGACCTGCCCAGAACGTACTCTGTCACCCACAGTCAGGAGGTGCTGCCCTAGGTCTGACCCCGGTCTTTCCTGTTTCCATGCACCTTCTGCCCAGTTAGAGCGGCTCCCAGAGGTCGCATCAGGTCACGTCGTGGATGACGAGGAGTCGGATTCGCAGCGTTCGGAGGCAGGCAAGGGTCCGAGGCCACGAACAACCGTTTTCCTCCTCACTCGCCTTTCCACTGGAGCAAGGCCGGGCAGGACACGGGAGGGCCCAGAGCTCGGGCCCTCAAGTGGGACCGGGGTCTGAGTCCTGGCTCTGCTCCTGGCCCTCAGGCCTCTGCAAAGGCCACATCTCTGAGGGGTGGAGTCCAGGTGCCCCCCTCCAGGGCAGCACGACCGAGCACCGAGCCCAGGTGAGGCTGCTGTGGACACTGCTGTTGGCACGCCTGCACATGGCGTACGGGTGACAGGGCTCTCACGCCGGGCACTCGCAGGGCCTGTGGGCCACAAACGTGCCCATTCTCCCCAGTCAGAGCAGGTGTAGAGCTGGGCACGGAGGGGTGTCAGCCCTCGTCCCGCTTCCCCACACAGGGGCTGCTCATTCCTCCAGCAAACAGCGCTGCCTGCAGCCCGCGTCCCAGGCGCCAATGCGGAAGCCACACGCACAGCCAAGGGGGCCACCAGGAAGTCACCAGGTCACTAAGAAGGGGGTTAGGAAGCTCCACCTAGAAGCCTACTTTGGGGGCAGGGAGAAGGCGATGCTGGAGCTGAGGCTGGGGGATCAAAGAGCCTCTCTAGTTGAGAGAGGCCAGGGAGGACCCCCAGGCTGCAGGCAGAGACCCTGACCCAGTGGCTCCTGTCCGAGCCCCTTAGTTCTGTCATGTATTTACTCACACGTATTATCTCACTTAATGGTTTAAACTGGCATGGCTAACAGTCAAGGGGCCCCTCCTTGATGTATGTGGGTCCAGTCCCCAGCGTTGTTCGAGTTTGCCTCCAGCCCCGGGCTCCGCGTTTGACTTCCATCACCACCCAGGAGGGGAGAACCCTTGGATGACTCGTATTCTGTCGCACCCCTTTCAGTGTCCTACGGTGATGCCCACAGGTGAGCCCTGACCTAAACAGAAAGAGCATGCGTGTTTGTGACAACACAGTGAGTACAGGGTGCGGCCTGCAAACGCCCCGCAGGGACATCCCAGATGTAAACCTCGCCAAGGGGCACTTATGCAGGGACAGGATGGACACTCGACCCACAGTCCCCGTGGGCGGAAGGGCAGGCTGGGGCCCCAAGCTGGGACGGGGTTGACCAAGGTCACAGTCACTTAGGGAGAGCCAGGGCCAGAAGCTGGGCCTGAGGGACAGTGTCACACAGTGTGGAGTCAGATGAGATGCTACCTAGCGAGGGCCCCGGCCCGGCACAGGTGTGCGCACCTACGCGTTCGATCTTGACTGTGGACTTACTATGTTCCAGGAGCTGGGCTGGTGCTGGAGGTGGACCAGGACGGACGAAGCTTCCCAGCTCACCCGTAACGACCGCGGGCCCCCGCCCCATTACATGCGTGGTACCTGCCAGGCCCTACACGCACCCTGCATGCGTCTGTCACAGCGCGGGGAGATTGGGCCCTACTGCCTCCAATTTACAGATGAGGAAGTAAAGGCCAGGATTTGTCCCAGGACGCCTGGACTTATACTGCCCCATGCGGACACCCATGGCCTCTGCCACAAACAGCCCCTCCCTGGGTTCCATGAGAGAGCACCCCAATTCCCTGGACCCCAGCTCCTTCCCCACTGCAGCTCCTGGGCAGAGCCCACGCCAAATTCCCATTCCGCACACATCCATGAAGCAACGCCCCACAGCCCAGCCAAAAGCTTGGCTTCACGACACACCTGGAATGCCACCACTTGTCACCACTCTGTCCCTGTCTTGGCTGCCATCACCTCCCACCTGGACCGTAGCTGTGGTCTCCTGCCTGCCTCCCAGCATCTCCCCCTGGTCGGGCCCGTCCACGGCAGTGCTGCCCAGTAGAAACACAACACGCTGCCTGTGGGGCTTTGCACGTGAGCACAGAAGGAATGCACAATGGTCACCGACGGCGGAGACTTCGCGGTCGCTGGAGAGCCTGCTGACCTCGGGGCAGTCATCAATGCAGGGAGGCCGCAGCCAAGCAATCAGGAGGAGGCCGGGAAGGGGAGGGATCGAAGACCCAGGAAAGATCACCCAGAGCGCGGACGTGTCATCAGAGACCAAGGCCCACCCCTCCACACCCTCGTCCTCCCAGCCACTACGGACGGATGCGAAAGCGGGACAGTGACGGAGGCCGACAGGGAAAACACGGGTCCATCTGCAAAACGGTGTTAGGGGACAGAGCTCCGGAGACCCTGGACCCCCGGAAGGTGGACAGGCGGGCCCTGGAGCGGATTTAGCCTGAAGCATCGCTGAGGCCAAAGTGACCAAACACGGGAAGCTGTCCTTCAGGCACATCAGCACAAGGCAGGGCTCCTGGGGAGAAACAGAAGGCAGCAGAAAAGAGGACGTGCCAAAGGGAGGGACCGAGTCCCTGCGGGGAGCCCTGGGCATGAGTCCCCGGGGGCTGAGCGGGGCTGTGAGGACACCGTGGACACAGGGTCACCCGGAGGTGGAGTGGACCCAGCGGCACGTAACACACCCAGTAGCCACATCTCAAAAAGTAAAAAGACATGGATAACATCAATTTTAATGATACGCATTTCAAGGAACGGTACCTAGAATGCTATCACTTCGACGTGTAACCTGTGTTCTGAAATGGCTGCTGAGACGTCACCTTGCTCCTCCCTTAGTAAAGTCTAGGGGACACATGCACAGGCAGGACACCTCACCCGGCCGAGCCACGTTCCTGGCGCCTGACAGCCACGCGCGGCCCGCGCCTCCCCTAAAGGACAATGCGCCACACACTGCTTTCAAGCAACAGGCCAGCGCCCGTCTGTCCTGTGTGTGGAACCCTGCAATGCCCCCCCTTCCGTCCGAGTACCTGCTGTCCTCCCCCTCAATGCCTGCGGGGAGAACTGGGGAGCCTACGGACTCCGATTGCTGGAGCAGGCCCTCCAGCCCTGCTGGGCACAGCGTGGCCACCTTTCCGGAGAATTCCAGATGCACTAAGGAGACCTGCAGGGGTCGGCTGCTGCCCGGGCCACCCTCTGGAACTTTATTTCCTCAGGCCAGTTTCTTGCGGTCTGGGAGGTTTTAAAATAGCCACGTTTTAAAAACAGAAGATCTCGCAGTTTGCCCAATTAGCGCTCCCAGTTCATTGTTTGTAATTGCATATAAAAGTTTACAACGGGAAATTACAAGAGTTCTCTTTGAAGACTTCCCCCAAGGAAAGGATTTGGGGAGAAAATCCCATTTCTGCTTTCAAGGGACAGGTCCTTCTAGCAGAGTTCCGAAAGCTTCCCAAGAGAGGAGCTGACGGGGCGGGCGCTGCGGGCGTGGAGCCAGCTCCGCGGAGGGACCCAGCGTGGCGCGCGCACACGTCATCCTCAGGTCACCGCGGCGCCGGACAACGGGGCGGACCCATTTTTCAGATTCGAGGACCGAGGCTCAGAGGGATTCTGACCCGGCCTGTCTCAGGGAGGTCAAGCACTTGGCCTTCTACCCACAAAAGGCCACACTTCAGGCTCTGAAGGGTCTCCGATGGTCCCGCACTTGGAGCCAGAGACCTGCTGGCAGGAATAAAGGTCACGTCCATCCTACAAGGACATCCACTCGCTCCCAGACCACACCTGCAGACGCGGGGATTGGTCACTGCTCTACACACGCTGATTTCCTCCTGAGCGCCCTGAATACCTTTGGAATATACTGGACATTTTTTTGGATAACTGTGAGTTGGTTCAATGCTCAAATTTTAAATACGCAACTTCTGAAACTCCATTTGAACATTTCTCTACTTCTTTCGATCTATCTGGAGACTCAGCAATGACAGTGGACTCACAGAGGACCCAGGGGGAGACTCTAATCCCGAGCACACTTCTGTGTCCACAGAGAGTTGCTGTGACTAGGTGTTCCCTCTCTGAGCCTCAGTTTCCCTCCCACCTCCAACATTCTGGGACGCTCAGGTCCTCACCACTGCCAGGAGGACGTCCTGGAGGTGATGAAGGGGGGACACCCAGGCCTCACCTTGAGCCCACCAGCCAATGACACCGCAATCCCAGAGGCTCAGGGACAGTGCAGCCTGGTCCCCTTGCCCCACCGCCAGCCTCCTTGCACGTCTACCACAGGGGTCATCTGTCATTTCTGCCGAAACAAGGTGGACCCTCTTTCTCTTGAAACCTGCTCTCTGTGTCCCTCTGACCTTCCCCTTTTGTTGGAGTCATAACAGGAGATATTTCGCTTCCCCACTAACTCCACTATAGACGTTTATCACCTAAAGACAGGGATACATTCTGAGAAGTGCGTCCCATAAGCGATTCCGTGTGTGTGTCACAGAGCGCACGCACACACACCTGGATGGCCCAGCCCACTGCGCACCTGGGCTACCAGCCTGTGCAGAGTGTCACTGTACCGAGCCCTGCAGGCAACCGTAACGCAAGGGAAGTATGTGTGCATCTAAACACAGAAAAGGTACTGTAAAAATACAGTATGAAAGATAAAAACGGCCACCGTGAATGGGGCCTGCAGGACCAGGAGCTGCTGGGGCGGGGGTCAGTGAGTGTGAGTGAACAGGAGGGCCCAGGGTGTGCCTGTCCCCTACTGAAGGCCCCCCGCTGCCTTCGCCAGGGTCAGAGCAGAACGGGGAAGCTGTGCGTGCTGCTCCGTGGCCTGACACCAGTGTTGGCCTTGGGGATCTGTGTTTGGTCCCACTGTCCCGTCTGGCACACAGGGCGCAGGGCGGGCTGGCCACACACTGCCCCAGTCAGCTGTCCCTGTCCACACGGTGGGACGGCGAGGGGCACAGCTCCTGAGACCCGGGTCCTCGTGCGGGATCTGGGGTACTCAGCGAGGACCCACAGCCATGAGCTCTGACGACTGTCAGGCGCAGTCTGGGGGCTGTCAGGTGCGGCGCTGGGGGATGGGCTCCTCTGTGCCAGGACAGGTCAGGGGGCTCAGAACTGGGGTGCTGTGAGTGACAGGGAGTCTACCGCCCAGCCCACAGGGAATGCTCCCGGCAAAGAAAAGGAAGTCCCCGAGCCCCAGACCCTTCCATTTCTCACGGGACATTCAGCTCCGTCGTCCTCGCACAGGGCCACCGCTGCACACGTCCTTGAGCAGAATGTTGTTATGTGGTACATGATTCCAGAAGCAAGCAACAGGGCAAACCCAGTCATAAACGGCACTGACATTTGGCTTCAGGGCCAAAGAGTCAACAGGGAGCGGGAGCGTCTGCGGCCAACTGGGGCACACAGCCCGCCTCGAAGGGCCCGCGGTCACCTCTCCATCCCAGCCGGCTGACGCCAGCGAGAGCACGAGCCCGTGTAACCAGGCGAGCTGGACACCCCGAGCAGCGACAGGAGCCTCCCGACGTCTTCACGTCGGCACGCAACGCAGACACCTCGCAGTCAGCGCTCAGGCCACAGGAAACACGCACGCAGGCGGGGCTGGGCTCCTGTGCCACCTCTCAGGGGAGCAGACACGGTCCCAGAGCGCAGAAGGGGCCGCCCAGAGAAGCCTCAGGCTGGAGGCCGAAGGTCAGGGGCACCCCTGGCCGGAGGGATGGTGTGTTGGGAGCCCACCGGTGTGGGCAGGACGGGAAACGAGCGCCTGGAGGATCTGGCCCCGCAGACAGGCCCGGGCGCCCAGAATTCACTCTGCCGGGTGCCTGCCTTCCCCGGGAGCGTTTCCGAATCTATATGTCAAGGAGATAAAGCCTGGTGGACGTCTGCTAAACCCCTGGCCGCGCCGCCCTCCCCCCCAGAAACCGAGACAGCCCTTCCCTCCGGCAGTCTCCGCGGCGCACTCATAAATTATGAGCGCCTTCATTTGCATGTCAGAGGCTCAGCCAAGAAATTAGATAAAATTGATCCGCCACAATTTATTCTCTCTATTTTTCCAAGAAATGGCCTCCCTCCCATGTTTTATTCATGGAGACACCGGCTCTGTCTTTTATCTCCAACCCTCAGTAACATTTTCAATTTACTCAATTTATGGCTGCAGGACGCCCTTGGGCTGGGCAGGCGGGGAGGCCACCCAGACCGGGCCGGGGCACCCGCCGCGAGCACAGCTCCGGGTGTCTCAGCCGGGCCGGCGCTCCGGAGCCAGACTGGAGGTGGCTCCAGCCAGACCTCGCCAGCCCTGGGCTTGGGAGAAAGGTTTGTGGGGGCAGCCTGCAAAGAAGGCTGGGAGCGCTGATGAGGGGCCTCTGCCCCGAGGTGAGCCGAGCGGGGGGCGCAGCTTCCAGCAGCTTCTAGCATCGGCAGGGCCCCCTCTGGCCTGCCACGGGGGTCTTCTGCTGGGGAGAGAGGAATGCCTGCCTCTGCCAGCCCTCCCTGCCGCCACAGGCCGGAGGAGTTGAAAGGGGGGATCCTGTCACCTCTTCACTCTGCCCTTCAGAGAAGAGCACAGGAGTTCTGGAAGGCACGTGGCTTTCGTTTGCTTTCTTCTTTTCCTTTAATTTCAGAACTATCCCCCCTAACCCCCGAGAGGCACAAGTTCAAGTGAGGTCCCATCTGCAAGGGTGCTTTCGGAGGGGTCAGCTTGCTGCCTACACAGGGACATCTGAAACCTGTCCAGGGGCCCACCTGGGCCCTCCTCTCCGAGCAGAGGTTGCAAACTCAAATGCCCGCCATGGGCACGCAGGTACCTTGAACAGGGCGAGGCAGCAGGGCTCGGTGGGGACCACGGCGAATGGGAGCGGGGCCCTGCTGGAGGGGCGGCCCCTCATCCAGCCAAGGGCTGCCGTGAGGATTTACAGCAGGCCTGGTGCTGCCAGCGCCGCGAACGTTCGAGAGACTCCAGATGTCATGTGTGAATTCTCCTAAGTTTCCACAATGGCATTTTTTTCTTCTTTTTAACATTCTGTTGCCAAGACAACGCATAACTATGAAAGCCATTTCAGCAGTGGCCCACTGTCCCCTTAGACCGTTGGCTCCTTGACTGTGAGGACCCTTCGTCTCATTTCTCTCCTTGTGGCACAGCCCAGCCCTGTGCCTGGCATGCACTAGGTGCCCCATACATATGGGCTGACCCCTGATGCAGGTTGAATTCCTCATGCCAGAAGCTGCTCTTTACATTCCCCACCTTCCTTTCCTCTTTGAAATGATGAAACCTTGATTTTCAGCTGGTCATACTGTTTCCGGAGAGAAGACCCATTTCTCAGCTTCCCTTGCATACAGGGACTGGGTTTCAACCAATGAGAAGTGAGTACTCTTGGGAAGGATACTTAGAGGGACCTGACAGAGCTGGGAGGAGCCCCTTTTTATTTCTCCGCATTTCCACCTTCCTGGGATCCTGGCCACGATGACTGGTGCTCTGGCAGCCACCTTGGACCACGAGAGGTCCTTGAGGATAAAGGCCAATGCTCAAGCTGGTGGGGCAGTGATGGCAGCAGAGCTGTCCCACCACCCTGGATGTCTACATCTGGACTTGTTTTACAAGCAAGAAATAAAATTAATCTGTAAGCCACTATTATTTTGAAGTTTCCTGTTCCATCCAGAAGAACCTAATTCAGCTCACACACCCTCTTTCAAGATTTGGGTGCTCAAGAATGTGTCCAGCATACCCCACCTAGGTACAGAAGGGGAGACTCCAATCCATTAGATCGACCCTTTGCAAGCAAATGCCACGGAACATGCCGAAGGGGAGACTGAAATAAAGACAGTTTCTGGGTCCTCCGAGATCCTTCTGGGCTCTCTGTTCACAGGAGGTCCAGGGAAGCCACCTCCTTTGGCAGTAACGCTATGGCGACCCTGAGTCACCGCTGACCAGCATGGTGTGTTGTAGCTATGTCCCAGCCTGGGATGGGCCAAATGGCTCTGGACAGTCCAGGTGGGAGAGAACACAGACACAAATGTGGGCATTGGCTTTCACATGGGACCGCTCCCAAGCCTAGGACAGAAGCCACTGCATGGTGAGGTAATCAGTCCCCCAAGGACACTGGCCCAGCGCAGGGGGGCCTGAGCCTTCCCCCGGACCACACCCAGGGCTGTGGGAAATGCTTCAGCAGAGCCTGTCTCTCCCTCCACGGCCTGCCCTGCACCAAGACGAAGGTCCCCGTGGCCTGGGGCTGCCTCCGGGGAGAGGAAAGGAGGAGTGGGCCCCAGCGCGGGAAGGAAGCTACTCTCTGTCTCAGAGCCTTTTGCATTGTTTAAAAATGTCTGTCGAGTCAGAGTTTTCCCTGTTTAAAATAAATAGATTCATTTTCAAAGTGTTTCAATCACCCCTCCCCGTGACCCCACTTAACCCTCCCTGTGGGTAGGGATGGTAATTCCCATTTCAAAGAAAAGCCCAGAGAAGCAGAGTGGCCCACGGGCCCCTGGAAGATTCCATCCGGGCCCTTCGCCGTCCGGCTGCAGGCCTTGCCGGCGGCGTGCGCAGCTCCCTCGCACGCGGGACCCTCCCTGGCTGGCTCCCCCTGCTGCTGGCGGCCTGGGCAGGGTGTCAGGCCTCGCCCTGTCCGCCAGCCCCGCTCGCAGCGCGATGCTTGTCAGATACACCCTTCAAACGCCTGTCATATTTTATCTGACGTCTAAAGGCGATTTCCTTTCTGGACGACACACAGGGTGAACCGGCCGCTCGATGATCTCTCTATCGGCCACGGACTCCAGCAGGGCTCTCACGGTCTAAGTCTGGACACTCGGAGCGGGCCTGGACCGGGCCAGACACGGGGTTCCAGGAAGGCTGGGGCCCTGATGAGAATGTGGGGCTGGGACCTGCCTGCGGGGGGTGCGTTCCAAAGGACAGCGGGGCTTCCGTCTGCCTGCCGAGGCCACCGAAATCGAAACTCCCACAAGGGCGGCAGCCTGCGGGGAACGAGAGAAAAGACCCAAAAGGAAACAAACGCAACCATGGACTGAGCAGCTACAAGCAGGGTCTGCACTGGGCATTGTCACTGTGTCACCTCCTTCACTCTGCACAACAGTCAGTGATGTGCTGACCTAGCACAGGTCCTATGAAGCATGGGCAACGCTGTGGAGTGACACGAGAGATGGGACTCTCACGGGGGCGGGCCGGCTCCTTCCACAAATACTTGGGGAGCGTCTGTGAGTGTCGGCACCACTGTGGGGGCTGCAGACACACCAGAGAGCAAAATGGAGAAGAGAAAGATCGGCCCTGGCACGGTGGGCACTCAGAGCAGGGTGATCAGATGTGGCTCCACCAAGGAGGTCCCATCAGACCTGAATGACACAGCGGCCAGGCCCAATGATACAGCACCCAGAGCGTGAGGAGTGAGGGTGGGGCGGCCCGAGGCAGCTGCCAGGCCCAAGTCAAGGCAAAAATTGTTGCCAGCCTGGATTGGCTGCTATGGGTCAGGTGCCCACTCCTGGTCCAATCGGCAGCGGCCAGCGGGCCATGCGGCCTAGGGGCGGAGCAGATTCAGTGGGAGGAGCTTGTGTGCCCCGCCAGCCATGAAATAGCGCCCTCATCTTACCGAGGGACCTCCAAGAGCTTAATGCAGAGACTGCCCTGTCGAGTACGGCTCACAGAACCGTCGTTCGCCTTGCAGGTATGCTGGTGCTTTAACTGAGGTAGCATTCAAAATGCCAAATGTGATACAGCCACCCAGATTTTAAAAAAATTTTGTTGAAAACAAAATCAGATCTGGCAACTCCGGCAACTCACTTTATCTGCCAGGTACTAGTGGTCTGGCGTAGCCAACCCTTCAGGTGGGGCTTCCCGTGGGGCTCTCCCTCCTGGACACAAGGGTCTCATTTGTGCTGCCGCCTGGCCCCTGTGGCCATTCCATTTGCAACATTGATTTCACAGTCCACTGAGGGTCACAGCGGGGCTGCTGGGAGGCGGGACAGGGCCTCCTGTCTCCCCGGGCACTGCGGTACTGCTGCCTCCTGAGACTGCTCCCTGTCAGCACTGGCAGCCACTCCAGGGGCACCCTGTCTCTGTCCTGCCACCAATGGACCCCGTGAGCAGACAGCAAAGGGGGGCTGTGCCACCCACTTTGTAACTGAGCAAAGGGTCGCTGCCCAACGTGCATAGAAGCCAATACTAAGGCACTGGTCTTTGAGCAAAAGAAAGAGCTTTCCTTGCAAGGTCGGCAGGCCAGGAGATGGGAGGCAAGGCTCAAATCCATCTTCCCGATCCAGGGTTCAGGGCAAGATTTAAGGGGTTCCAGCACCGATCTTCCTGGACAATGAACCCTTCGCTTCTGAGAGGGTTTTGGCGCTCAGGTTCCGGTCACATCTGGGTCTTCGGTTCTGTGGTGGAGACAGTTTAGGGCTCACTTGTGAGCAGTATATCCAAGGTTTAAATGTGGGTTCCAGGTCTTGTTAGAAGCAGGGGGGGACCAGTTTGAGCTGCTTGTGCAGTTACGATTTCTGCTGGTGTCCTGTCATTCTTACAGGCTGAGTTCCCATGAGCCACTGAAATTTTTTCATTCAAAAGTTTTTCCTGAGCAGAAGGGATGAGAATCCTAGGATAAGCTTGGGATGTGGGAAGTAGGGCTATACTTATTCCTCTTGTGGTCCCCAGGGCCAAGCACCGTGCGTGGCTCCTAAGATCAGTCAGAACGGTGATGAGTCTGAATGGACCACTGCCACATGCCAAGTCCAGGGGCCTCACGTAGGGACCCAAGCTTTGGCATGGGTGAGAGCACCTGGGCCTGGGCCTGAAGGGACACCTTTCTCTCCAGCCTAGGGGCTTCCCACAAGGGCCCAGAGCTGGCAGGTTAGGGGAATGGGGGACTGGGGCTCCCGCCTCCCCCGGCAGTGGGCTCAGGGCCCGGGATGAGGGTGGGGAGTGGCCAGGGCCTGAGAAGCAAAGCCCACGACTGCCAAGCAGGCTCCGGACTGTCACCGCAGCAGCCCCCAGGCAGGAGGACCCTGGCTCTATGGGAAATGAGGAAGGTGCACTTTCAGGGAGGGGAAGGAGCAGGTCACAGGGAGGTGGGGAGACCTCAGGCACAGCTCAGATGCCCCCTGGGTTGAGAGCCAAGCCCCACCCTCCGTGGGCCTTTCCTTAAGGGAGCAGATGCCTTAGGGCTCCTGTGTGTCCCTTTCCAGCTGCCTTCAGATACCACATTTGTTGAGCACCTACTATGCACCCGGCACTGAGCAGGGCTGCGGGGCTCAGGAAGCTAGCCCGGGACCAGCAGTGACACAAACTGGAGATGAGATGTGTGACAGCATGGAGCCGGGGACAGGACCGAGGGTCCTGGTGATCAGGGAAGTCCCTTGAGGCTGACACTTGAAGGACAGAGGAGCTGGCCGCACACAGCAGAGCGGGGTCCAGGCAGGGGCGGAGCAATGCATGATGGTCCAAAGGCAGGTCCCGCGGTCAGGAGGCTGGAAGCAGTCCAGGTGTGGGGCAGGACGTGGAAGCAGGTGACCACAAGCAGGAAAGGGGGCGAGGCCTCACGGAGGCAGGTAAAGGCCACCTTGTCCTGAGGCAGCGGGAGTCACTTTAAGCAGGGACTGGAGTGGAGGGACTTGGGCTGGGAAAGGTGATTCCGCCGAGGGGAGGACCGGCCGCAGTCCAGGTGGGTCCGTGCCGCCGCCTGGGGCAGCGTGCAGCGGGGACGTGAGCAACATCAGGCCCCCCGCCGGCCCCAGCGGACGAGGCTGGCTGGTGAGGCCTTCCTTAATTCTGTCGTGAAAATCCATCTTCACCCCGGGGAATCGAGTGCTCTTCAAAGGCCCACGCTGGAGCTCGCCTTAATCAGGGCAGACACCCTCTCGCGGCTGCGTGTCCAGCTTGTGTCACTTTAAAATTCTCTTTGTTTGAGTCATCTGAGAGGCTGCTCTGCTGGGCTCAGGGGACCCACGGAGGGCTGGGTCTGGGAAGGGACTGAGGTCTGGGAGGCTGGCTGCTGCTGAAGGGCTGGCCCATGAGGAAGACCTGGCATGCCACCGGCCCTGGCATCGTGCTGGACACTGGCATCGGGGGGGGGGGTGGTGGAGGGGGGCCCCCATCTCCCAGCACTGCCTGCCCCAGCCAGGAGGCACAGGGCATCTCAGAGATATCCCCTGACGTGCCTCCCACACATGGCGGGGTGGAGGCTCCGGTGGTTTCTGAGGCCTGAAGGGCTTTGCTGAGCTGTGGCCAGGCCTGGGGGGCGGGTCCTGGGGGAACATAAACCCACCCCAAATTTCCACCAGCCCCTCCAGCCACCCCACACAAATACACAGTCCAGGAGAAGGTGGGGTGCCTGTTTTTCAGCTTCAAGCCGCGCCCCCAGCCCCCCAGCTCCCCACCAGCCTGGGCACGCCCTAGCCTGGGCTGGCTGCCCCTGCTGGGGGCCCTGATGCAAGACACGGGGTGCGGGTGCAGTCCTCTGAGCCAGATCGCAGCAGAAGTTTTGTGGGAGCCAGGCCCAGCCTTGGGGACACTGTTAGTCTTGAGGTGGTCGTGGTCAGGTGGTAACCTGGCCCCTCCAACTGCTCGGGCCGCCTCCTCACAGACCCATTGTGTCCCGGTTTCAGAAGTCACCGTCTGCCCCCTTCTGGTGGCTGCTAATCCTCAGGAAGCCGCCCCAGGCAGGAACTCCAGCGTGGGGGACAGGGTGACGGTGCTGGGCTGGACCTGGCTTGGCATGGCCTCCCGGGTGCCCCTCCCGAACTCTGATGGAGGTGGAGGGGAGCCCCTCGGGCCCATCCTCCCTTCACCATGACAAGGGCCTCAAGTGTGCGCCTCTGACCGTCCCTCAGATGCTGTTATGCATGAGTCACAGGAACAGGATGAAGAAGAGCAATATTGTCCGCCCTGAAACTTGTGTCCTATTCCCAGGCCATGCTGCCTTCATTCAGTGATATTCTATAATCTAACAAAGAAATAATTTCATTACATCAAATTAACAGAAGTTAGTTTTCAAAGAGATATGCTAATTACCTTGGCACAGTTAGATCACACTGTTGCGTTAGGAGCCTCGTTGGTCACATCTACTCCTGTTAGGTGCACCACGACGGAACACCACGTTTGTTAGGATGCCTCCCCACCTTGTCACATACAGAAACCTCACAGCTGGGAACAGGCTGGCCTCGCACAGGACCCAGGGCCGGACACGAGCTGAGAGAGTGGGTGCAGGGCCTGCCTCTGGGAGTCTGCAGCCTGGACGTGCTCCCAGTTGCCTCCGCACCCTCAGAGAGAACAGAGCCTAAAGGCCAAGACCAAGGGCGCCAGGTCAGCAGAGTGGGGCTTCAGGGCGACCTTCCCCACTGACCAGCTGGGTGGAGTTGGGTGGGGGACTTAAGCTCATAGTGCCTCAGTTTCCTCATCTGTAAAGTGGGGGAAACACAGCCTTCCTGGTCCAGTAGCCGGGCGGATTACACAAGTTGCAACTACGTATGTGGCACAAGGTGAGGCCCACATGCTGGCCTCACGAGGACATCTGCTGACACACTGAAGGCCAAGTTCATGATCTGCCTGCCATGGTAGAGGCAGCTGGAGCACAAAGAGGCCCACGCAGATCACTAGGTAACTGTGGTGCATGACGCCTTCCTTTATTTTTGGACTCTAAGCCCACTGCTCTCTCCTTGTCCCAAGCCTGCCTGGACACATCTCCAGGTGACCCGGTCTCCTGTTGGGCTGCTGTCCTTTTCCATTCACTGAATACCTGGCAAGTGACAGAGCCTGCAAGGCACGGCCACACTGGGCTCCAGCTCCCCCAGGACTCACATGCTCCTGGAGGAGACAGACAGACAGATGGACACTCCAGCAGTTGCATCGGGCAGGGGGTGCTTAGAGCTACCCCAAGGCAGGGATGCGCATGGGCAAGGGGGCTCAGAGGGTTTAGAGGTCAGCCCCAGGTATGCGTGTTAGGAGTTCAGAGGGAGGTCGGAGTGTGGCTCAGGTTCTTGCCTGAGAATCTATAGTTTCTTTCCGGAGCCAGGTCTGCCGCATGCAGCACTCTGTGGTTTAGGCTCTGTCACCTTCCAGTGACAAATGCACTCAAACTGGATTACGTACGGAAGGATACTTTTGGCTCATGTAACTGCAAATGCCAGGGTATGGCTGCCTTCCAGCACAGCATGACCCCAGGCCTCAGACAATCAGGTGAGACCCACGTTTCTCTCCCACCTCTTGCCTGTGCTCCCCTCTGTGGTGGCTTCATTCTCAGGCAAGCTCCCATCTGGGTACCTCCCTTTGAAACTCAGCTCCAGGATGACATCCTAAATTTGGCAACTCCACTAGAAAGGGCAAGCCCACCAAATTCCCAGTAAGTTCTAGCAGAAGTCCTAGGGAGGGCTCTCATTGGACCAGCTGGAATCCTAGGTCCACCCTTGAACCAATCACAGAGGCCAAGCCAGTAGGACATGCTGATTGGCAAGGCCCAAGTCATGTGACCACCTCTGGAACCCTAGACCTGAGAAGGGATAGTTCTCCAAAAGGATATCAAGGCACTGTGAGCCCAAGATGCCCCCCACCCCCTGGGGAAAACAGCAGATGCCTACAGCAAAAGGTGATGTTTTTGTAATCCTCGGGCAGGGGGTGTTTTATTTTTTGGTATTTAACTCTTTCATATCTGGCAGTTATTTTATGCAAAACACAGAGAAAGTGTCCTAGCACCAGTATGGCAGGCCATGGAGCAATGCCACCCCTGGACCCTGCATTAGCTGCTCAGAAACGGCCCCAGGGTGGAGAGAAGCTGCCGCTGCTGATCTCCAGTTCTGGAACAGCAGGCTTTTATCTCACACAGATCCGGGACAGCCTGACACTCACACCTCCCCAGACAGCCTAGGCCTTAGCTCCCAGCACCCCAAAACCAGGCGACCTGAGACGACCAAGGCCCAACATCTTCTACTCTAAGAAGTGGTCCAGGCTGCACTGTGCATCTAGGAGAAAGAATGATCTAAGATGCACATTTTCTAACAAGACACAGTAAGTACATTGAATTAGGATGTGTTTTACAATCATTGTGAACCTTTCATGTGCACAATACGATGGTTCTTTCCCACCTCAGGTCTTCCTCTCCCAACAAAATCTCTCACTAGATTGATGACAGCTTAGGATGACAGCAAGGTAGGGCGTAATGTTTAAACAGTGATTGTTCTGATTATCTATGTATGTGGAAAACCCCAAGAATCATCATTAAAAGAACAACAACAACAACTCCTGGAACTAATAAGCAATTATAGCAAGGTTTCAGGATACAAGATTGATATACAAGGACTGTCTGGAAGTGTCCAGCCATGTAATATGAAAAATAGAGGCATTGATGGCTGGGTTGTTTCCAGACGGCCCTTGTACAATTCCATCACTTTGGTCTGTACCAGCAATGAGCAAGTGGAATTTGAAATTTAAAACACAGTATCCTTTATATGAGCAATCCCCAAAATGAAACACTTTGATGAAAACTAACGAAATATGTACAAGATCTATATGAGGAAAACTACAAAACTCCGATGAAAGAAATCATGGAAAACCTAGGAAATAGAGAGACATTTTATGTACAGAGACAGAAAGTTTCACTATTATCTAGATATCAGTTCTTCCCAACTTGATCTATATATTCAATACAACCACAGTAAAAATTCCCAGTAAGAAACATTATGGATATCGACAAACTGATAGTAAAGTTTACATGGAGACGCAAAAGACCCAGGATAGTCAACTCTACACTGGAGGAAGAAGAATAGAGCCAGGGGACGACATGACTCAATACCACACGGCCATCAGGACAGTGTGGTGTAGGCAAAAGAAGAAGAGACCAACAGACCAACGCAACAGAAGAGAGAGCACGGAAATGGCCCACGTAAATGAGTCAACTGATCTTTGACAAAGGGGTAACACAAGGGAGAAAAGAAACAGTCTTTTCAATAAATGGTTCTAGAACAACTGGACTTCCACATGCAAAAAAAGTGGATCGAGACACAGACCTTACACCCTTCACAAAAATGAACTCATAATGGATCACAGATTTAAATGTAAAATGCAAAACTGTAAAATTCCTAGACGATAACATAGAAGAAAATCTAGAGGACCTTGGAAATGAGGATGACATTTGAGATAGAACATCAAAGGTACAACTAATGGAAGACACAATTTATAAGCTGGATTTCATCAAAATTAAAAACAATGTCAAGAGAATGAGAAAATAAGTCACAGACTGGGAGAAAATATTTGCAAAAGACTGTTATCCAAAATGCACAAAGAACTCTTAACACTCAACAAGAAAATAACCTAATTTAAAAATGGGTCAAAGATCTTACGAGCCATCTCACCAAAGATGGGAAATAAGCATACGAAAAGATGCTCTGTCACACGTCCTGGTTTCAAACTATACTACTAAACTATAGTCACCGAAACAGTATGGGATCGGCATAAAAAGCAGATACACAGACCAACAGAACGGAATCAAGAGACCAAAAATAAACCCATGACATACGGTCAACTAACATTTGACAAGGGAGCCAAGAATACTCCACGGGGAAAGGATGGTCTCTTCGATCAGTGGTGCTACGTGCCCGCGGCCATTCTAAGTGCTTACTTGTAGTCACTTATTTCATTTTTTATTATAAGCTTGTGCAGTGGGTCTTCTATTGTCCCCATCTTGTAGAGGAAGAAACTGGAGCAGAGAGCTGAAGTGACTCGACAAGGTCCCAGACCTGGGAGGTTGTAGAACAGGGACCAGCACTCAGGTAAGGTGGCTCCTGAGTCTGTGTTCACAACTGCCGCTCCCCAGGGGGCAGAACGGGGTGTCACCCACAGCGAAGCAGAAAGGAATTTTCAAGTGGAGTCTCCCAGCTATTACGATGGATCGTGGGATTGTAAATTAAGCTTTAATTTTCTACACGAATGGCATTGATTCAGTCCATCTATTCGCATTTTGGTATTTAAAATTGTGTGTTCCTTTTGAGTCGGGCATTCTATTTCTCGACATTTATCCTCAGGAAATTACGAAGGAGGTGCCAGCACAGGTGCGTGAATAAAGATGTGTGTCACACGGTAACTATGATAACAGGACGCTAGAACCAAACCGAACGTCCAAGCAGGGACTGGTTGAGTCAAATGGGCCACGTACACATGCCAGGAGAGTACCTACAGGCACGGCGGGCCGGCCACGCCCTGTGGAGGCGTGAAGGGACACGTTTGACTCACGCAGCCATGAACGTGCGAGGAAAAGTGTGGAAGGAACCGTAAGAAAACAGCCCTGGCAGCCACCCCAGGGTATTGCGAGTGTCTTTTTTTATTCCAGGTATTTCTGAACCTCCCAGGTGTTCCGCCTTGAGTATCTATTACTCCTTTAACAGTAAAAGAAACGTTATTTTTATGAAATGGTTGTCACCATTACCCTGCTCGCGCGTCAGATCTGAGACGACAACATCCCCGGGGGCTGCGGTGTCCTTCGCTGGGATCCCCGGGGGAGACGAGGCGGGGCTCTGCGAGCAAAAACACCGCCCGTTAAGTTAATTTCTCTCTGCCAGAGGAGACCGAGGAGAGAGTCACAGCGCAGACGATGCGGAGGTGCCTCTATAGCGCTGTCTCACTGGCCAGGAGGCCCGCTCGGCTAGACAGCAACGGGAGTGCCAAAGGTCAATCAAATAAGGATGTGCAATTCAAACATTTACTTTTCCAACATCTTCAGAAAGTTTATCATACACAAACAAGCACAGGAGAGAGAAGAAGGGTTCAAGTTCAAACCAATACATTTGCCCAGTGGCCCCAGGGAACGCAAGCATCACACAGTGAGTCCATGGCAGTGGGCCACAGGGGTGGCCCCGGTTGGCAGCCCAAGAGCATGGCGGGCCGGACAGACTCAGTGCATTGTGGGGACTGGTTACGAGAAACACTGTGGAATTAATTACAACCGGAGTCACCACAAAAAAGATTTAGATGCCAAGTGAGCGCTAGAGTAGCCTGGACTGGGAAAAGAAGTCAGGGAAAACTTGGGCATGTCCTGAGCTGTGCAGGTCAGCAAACACTGATTCTATTGTCAAATGAGGCAGCGTCTATGGAAAACTGCAGAATGAAATGATAGCAACGCTTCTTTGCATTCTTAATAGACAGCTCTGATTTTTTTAATTCATTTTTATTGTTAGACTTATTGGGGTGACATCTGTTAGCAAGGATTACATAGGTTTCAGGCAGCTCTGATTTTTTAAAAACATTTGCCCATAGGGGAAGAAAATTACCTTCACTCTGTCTTGAGCAGAGAAATCAGGAAATGCTAATTGAGCACCTACTACATGCATGCCCGGCTGCTAGACAATCACTTGGAACAGCAAATCTCCCAGCTCCTTACGATGAAGGGTCCAAGGGCTACCATGGGAAGAGAGTCCGAAGGCTACCTGGTGTGACCACGAACTCCGGGGACTAGACAAAATCATGTGACAAGAATGTATTAAGCATCTGCTGGGCTCCAGACACAAAAAGGCAGTAAGCACAGTCTGGTGTCCCGGACAGGTAGACCCATAAAGGCATCAATGAAGTAAATGCTGTCACTGAGGGAACTGCAGAGATGAGGGAAAATGTCACCTCCAGCAAAGTCTGAGATGCCCTCTGAGAGGATGGAATATGGAGTTGAATCTAGAGAGGTGAAAGGAATTCAGGGTACACTAAGGGTGTGGGGTGCCAGGAGGAAGCCGTAACCCGGGATGCACATGGACAGAGGTTAAGACTTGAGGCCAGTGAGGTGACTGTGAGCTTGAGAGTGAAGGTTCCTATAAACTGGGCTGTAGCCCAGGCCGAGTGCTTCTCAAAGCTGCAAACTCACGCAAAGACGCGCACACACACACGCACACACACGCGCACACACACGCACACACACGTGTGCACGCACACACACGCACACAGGTGCACACACGCACGCACACACATGCACACACGCGTGTGCACACATGCACGCACATACACGCGCACACACGCACACACGCACACAAACGCACACACACGCGCGCACGCGCGCGCGCGCACACACACATGCACGCACACACGCACGCGCGCACACACGCGCACACGCACACGCACATCATGAGAGAAACACCGTGTGAACAGTTAAAACTATCACTTCACACGTTCCCTTGGCAGCAAACCAAGCCAACAGAAACGCAGGCACTAAACTCGCACGATGGGACCAGTTGCAAAGTAGTGATGCAGATAATTCGGTTTATATTTAAAATGTCTTGAAGATTATCACAAAAACTGACACACCACATCAAAAGATCCTGTAGAATGTACAGTCACCTTGCTACAATTTTGAAGACAGCCACCCCCCACCAAGGGGTCTGGGTCCCTAATTCAAAAAACACTCCTGTAGGCAATGAAAGGTTTCAGGTATGTACTAGGGGTGGGGGAACTCCCAAGAGTGACTGGATTGGACTTAGACCGTTTCCAGAACACTGTTCAGTCTTACAGGAAAAGGATGCCAACAGCAGCCAGGAGGGCCTGGGGTGAGGGCACCATGGAGGGGTGACTGCAGAGGTCCCGGGAAACAGCGACGCGGGCCCCAGAGGCAGTGAGGGTGGGGACAGGGGCCACGTGTCCTGGACACCGTCTGCGTTCTCAGCCAGGAGCTCCACACTCTGGAGACGGAAAATGAGAGCGGGTCCCTGCCCTCCTGGAAGCCGGAGTCGTTGGAGAATGAGTCTCACTGGAGAAAGGCTTTGATAACTCACCCCCAAAACCACCTAAATGTCCACCGACAGACAAAATGATGAAGAAAACGTGGTATACACATGCCTACCTTTTTCCCATGGGTGAACTTGGAAGGCATTATGCTGAGTGAAATAAGCCATGCCCAGAAGACAGACACTACACAATCCCACTTACACGAGGAATCTGAAATCCTCAAACTCACAGCAGCAGAAAGTCGACTCGGGGTGACCAGGTGCTGCGGGGCAGGGCACGGAGGCGGGGTTGGCCAGAGGCAACGTCTCACTGATGCAAGACCACCAAGCCTCGCTGTGTTGCTTACTTAACAATTTGCTAAGGGAGTGGATCTTGTGTTAAAATGTTCTCATCGAAAAAAAAATACATAAATAAAAGAGGGAAAGAGGGAACTCCTACAGGTGATGGACACGTTCGGGGCACTGTATGTGGCATTGGTTTCATGGGAGTACACTAACCTCCAAGCTCACTAAGACATACGAGGGCTGTGCAGAAAGTGTCCAGCCGTGTCCCATGAAAAATAAGAGGCACTGATGGCTGGAGTTGTTCCGGACAGCCCTCGTACACATTAAGTACACAGCTTTCTTTGTTTGTCAGTCACACCTTAATATAAATAAACATGCATAAACAGACACACAGGCACAAATCAACAGGAAAAAGCCCATCAGAAAAAGAAGGGTTTTATTAAGGGCAGATTGTAGCTCAGCTGACCAGCTCACTCCCCACAGGGAAGGCTCCCAGGAGGGTGAGAACTTAAGACTTGAAAGCTTGGAGGACAGAGGACAGCAGAGCCAGCAGGAAAACGCCATCCGTGGGGGGGCACTGGGATGCGGGGGTATGGGGCTGCCAGTGCTGGGAGCAGAGGCCCCACTGGGGCTGGCTGAACACCACCAGCTCAGGAACCCGGGGCCTGAGCAGGGTGGCAGGCTGTCCCCCATCGCATACCTCCAGAGGAGAGGACGGCCTCCTGGACCCTCTGCAGTAGGCACAGCCAGCCTGCAGACCCGGATGGCTCTGAGCGCGGCCCAACACAAGTCCTTAAAACATGATGAGATTTTTTTTGCAACTTTTTTGGCTCACCAGCCATTACTGTGAGCGTACTTATGTGTGGCCCAAGACGGTGCTTCCAGTGTGGCCTAAGGAAGCCCAGAAGGGTGGACACCGCTGCTCTACAGATTTCACTAGATTTTCATATTTCAGTTATTCGTATATGTCTGTCCCCATTTTTGCCAGATTCTGTACCTCTTTACTGTTACTATTTACTTCCTAAATGAAAAAAAAAAATGGACTCACTTTTTAATTTCAAATAAATTTATTTTAAAAGGGAACTTTGCCTGGCCATAAATGCAACACCATGTTTCAGAAGTGCCACTTGTTACAAAAGGGAAGTAATGGCGAGCTCCGGAACTCAAATCGAAGGGTCTTCTACCAAATGGGCTTCCGTGCTCTCAGGGGAAAGGACCTCGAAGAGACATGAAACTGAGTGCACGGTGTGACCCTGAGCCGGACCCTGGAAGGGGGCTTGGTGGTTTAAAGGATGCTCCTGGGACAGTGGTGAGTATGTGTACACAGGTACCAGCATGGTATCAGTGATAAACTTCCTGGCTTTGATCAGTGCACTGTGGCTCAGAGAGTATCCTCACGCGGAGGTGGTAAGTGCTGAGGTCTGGGACCGAGAAGGGCACTTATGGCAACTTGGTACCAAACAAACAACTTACGTCAGCTATTACACGTGTACGTATGTTGTATGTAGTGTTGCCCCCACTGTAATGTTTTTGCTACGTTGGCCAGATCTGGATAGGACCGGTTCTGCGTTGTCACGTGGTGTCCCCGCTGCACCCCTCCTGACCTGGCACACACAGATGCGAACGTCGTTCGCCCCGTGCGCGTGGACCTGGAAGAGTTCGGACGCTCGGTTCAAACGGCGTGCCGTTACCGAATTCCTAACGGCGGGAAAAGTCCCTCCGGTTTCTGAAATGTTTGAAAAAGAAGGTGAGGACTTCTTACAGAAGGTCCTTGCAGGTCATGAGAGCTGGGTCCATCCTTAGGACCCCGAGAACAAAGGCCGTGCACGCTGCAGTCAGGGGTCACCTTCCCAGCCGAGGCCTGAGTGTGGAGTGTTTTCGGCTGAGGCGATCCGCACGGCGGGGTTCCGTGGCCTGCTTCTGGCTCTCGGGGTCGTCCTGATGGACCCACCAGAGGAAAAGATGGGCAGCCGGAGGGATGCGTGCCCTGGAGCCCCGGGGACGGCCCTGGCTGCCCACGCGGGGAAGGAGCTGCTCACAGAGCAGCAGGGCCGGGCAGGAAGGCTGCTTCTGTGCCTTTCCTCTTTCTCGCACACCGACACTCCAACCCAAGCGGTGGCCGAGGACAACTGACTGGAAGGAAGTGCTACTAGGGGTGACAAGGAGCAGGGACGACGCCAGCAAATCCTCCTCGCCGTACGCCCTTTCCGGAGGACCCACCGGGGCCTGAGGCGGAGCCTGCGCGGTCAGCCAAGCTGAGCCATGGCCAGGCAGAAAGCCCACAACGCGAATCTCCGTTACGTCCTGTCTAGCGGCAGAAATACGCATTTGGCCACTTCTTATTAGCGATCAGAAAGATCTGAAATCGGCCCGAACACCTGTGGCTCTATGATGGAAATGCAAAAACAACTCACATCAAAACAGACGCTCTCGTTCTTAAGCAGCAAAAGGTTAGAAATCACCTAAAATGCCCATCGGTAAGATGTGATGAAGTAAATCAAGGCACGTCTATACTCCAGGACGATGGACAACCATTAAAGAGTCAGTAACATACCCGACTTACAGTGATTTTCAAGACAAAATGGCAAAAGTATTTACAGAGGTAGGATAGTGTTCACAGCATGGTATCATTTGGACATAAGTTTATAAACATTTGCACGTGGATACATACCTGCGGAAGGAGACAAGAACCCGCTGAGCTAAGAAACAGGAGGAGGAAGACTATTTTCTACTGTTTGCTCTTTGTTTCTTTCGAATTTTGTGCCATGCGCCTATATCACCTATTTTCAAAAAGTACTGATATTTTAAAGAGACTAAACAAGCCAACATCAGAACAATCTGCACTTTTAAAAAATATACAAACGGTCTCCAAAACCTTAACACAAGTTACTGTTCTAATCTTGCTCTACTAAATTATTCAGATAATTCAGATAATTATTCAAGAAAATAAAAAGTCTTTCCCCTGGAAACACTAGTGATTCATCACAACTCTGAATGTCTCTAGAAAGTTACATATATTTATGTGCAAGGGTGGACTCGAGTGCCTCTAAGGATGTGTCTTTACGACAGGAGCAGGGCTGGGTGACCTCAGGAGCAGGGCACCTGAGGCCACACCCATAGGACAGGATTCCACAATGATGAGTTTCTCAACCTCCTGTGCCTCCTCTACGACCTGGAATGGGGCCACCAAGTAGAGCTTCCAACTTGGCCCATGTCACTTATTTGGTAGGACAAGACAGTAAATGTCAACAGCACAAGCCAAAGAGCTCCTGGCCAGATGTCAGACTTCACACTGTGCAGGACAGGATCTACAAGTTCGTGTCATCCAGAGAGATGTCCTGAGACAAAGGAGAAAAGGTTTCTTTTTAAAGTTGTGGGTAGACAAAACCCACGTACAGGGGACAGACGACAGGAAGACACCCACAGGAAGACGGCCAGGTGATGCTGCAGGCAGAGATGGGAGTGAGGCACCTACAAGGCAAATAACACCAAGGATTGCTGGCAAATGCCAGAAGCTAGAAGAATCCAGAAAGGGTTCTCCCGTACTCCTTCAGGGGACGCCCCGCCTGGCCACACCTTGATCTCAGACCTCTAGCCTCCAGAATCGTGAGAGTGTTGCTTTAAGCCATCCAGTTTGTGAGGCTTTGTTGCAGCAACACTAGGAAACTAATACGCTGAGGAGACAGTCCTTGGAAGTCCTTGCTAACCCATTCCCTAAACAGATACACAATGAAGAAGAAAACTGCATTCAACATCCCGGTCATCACAGACACGCAAACTAAAACCACCATGACAAACAGTTCACACCCACTGGGAAGGCTGAACTCCTCAGGGCCGAGGGAGGGTGTGCAGCAACCGGGGCTCCCAGGCATTGCCGGCGGCTGTGCACAAGCAGAGGGCCACGCTGGCACTTCTTACTAAACACACCCCCACCCTATGGCCGCGCGGTTCCACTCCCAGGTCTCCGGCCAAGGGACATGAGAGCGTCAGTGTGCGATCTCAGACGGCCCCGAAGCGGAAACGACGCGAACGTCTCGCGTTACCTGCACTGCTCCTTCCCGACCAACCAGAGCACGTAAGGGACGTGAGAATGCTTTGGGCCTTTTGTCAAAGCGGGGCTGCGGGCGGAAGGACGTGGTGGAAATCTGAGCAAAAATCGCTGATGTTCTGACAGCAACATCCATTTGATGACGTTTAAGTGCTGCTGAGACGACGTGCGGGTTAAGAGCACAGAGTACGAAGGAACCCACGGGGCTGCTGTGTAGCCGCTGCTGGGACCCCGGTGTGACCCTGGGCAGGTCAACCACTCTCTGAGCCTGAGGTGGCTCGGGTAGAAAACAGAGATGATCTCGGTACCTAGAACGTACATCACAGGGTGGTTGGAGGACTAAAGGAAGTGTCTCAATGCCTGGCACATAACAAGCACTTAGCACGTGGTACCACCGCCATATGACACAGGCAGTCCCGGGGAGGATGGCTGTCCTGAACCATTTTTTGACTTCGATGGTGCAAACGTAGAAACTGGTGAGGCTTAGCTGTGATGTTCGGTAGGTTAGGTGTAGTAAACGCGTTTTTGACAGGGTATTTTCAACTTGTGACAGGTGTAGCAGGGCGTCACCCCCTCATAAGCCCAGAAGTGTTTCGGGCTTGCTCCGTGTTTTCTTAAAAAAAAAAAAAAAAAAAAAAAAAGCTTTCTCCAATGGTTAGTCCTGGAGTTTAGGGGTGTGACAGCCACAGAAGCCACGCTGGGCTATTTCAGGGGTGAGGAAAGTTCTCAAAACTTCCCCCAAGGGTAGTATGTCAGATGAGGACCTTTGGAATTAGGCACAGTATCTGGGTCCCCAGGAGGGTGGGAGCCACTGAGCTACGCTTGTCCCATGTCTTGCCACTGTTTTATGAATGTTCATCCCTTATACACGCAGCAGTATATATATATCCAGCAGAAGCATGTTCGACTAAAAAAACAGAGGACTGGAACGTTAAAACAGAGTTAGGTCTCATGAAAAATGTCTCCTGCGTGAAGAACGGAGAGGGACAGAGGCCCACCTCCCCAGTAGCTGGGGCTTCAGCCCCAAATCTCAAAACCGAGCCTGAGTGAAGCAAAGAACTCTGGGCAGTGCCTCTGCCTGGGCTGCCAGCCCAGGATGAAGTCCGCTAAACGGCCGAGCCGCTGCCTGGGCAGACCTCCGGGCAGGAAGCAGAGAAAAGGCCTCTGTGCCTGGGCGGCCCCGTCAGAACCTTAAGTACGGAAGATCGGACCCCGTCCTGCTGCGTGCACCCCGCCACCCCGAGCCACGCAGAAATGAGGTGCCCACTTTCGAACCCCTCAGGGTTGCCCAGGTGCAAAGCACCTGACACTCAACCTCATGAGAAGATGCTCCCTTTGCTAGCCTCTTGCAACGCTTCCTGTCAAGGAGAGACAGCACTTAGTAGTGTTGGGGTCCCCCGACACCTCCTGGACCCTTAGGGACCCCTTTCTTAACCAGAGGGAGAGCAGGTCCTAAGCTGAGACACTAAGGCAGGCACTAGGACCCAGCAGGAGTCCCGGAACCCTTCCGCGCGCTTCTCCTTCCGGTGGGTGGTTACAGTCTCTGTTGCAGCTCTGAGATGGTATCCTTTAGTAGAGACAGTATTCCCCTCTTTGAGTACATTTGCGGCTTTAAAAAAGAAGAGTGGGGGGAGACCAAGAAGTCCTAGATGTCCGCACGGTAAAAACGCTCTCCTCCCCACACCGCCCCCGGCTACAGCCTGCTGAGGCTCCAGCAGGCTCGCCCTGGGCTGCCCGGTACAGGAACCCCGGCCACCTGTGACAGCGGTGCAATGACCGCGCGGTGACAGGCGTGCCAATTCATGTAACTTAAGTTACAAATTCAACGTCTCGGTGCTACCATCCACATCTCCAACGCTCAGCAGCCGCGCACGGCTCTCGGCCGCCGCATGGCCGGACGCAGGCGGAGAACGTTCCCAGGAAGTCCTGCCGACAGCTCCCGCCCGGAAGGCGGTTCCCAGCTCAGCGGGCTGCGCACCTGCTGCTGCGAAAAGGCCTTTGTCCCCCCAGGCAGTGGGTGCTCCACGGGCTTAGGAGGGGGGAATCCCACAGGACCAGGGGGCAGGGGAAGCAGACCTTTGGGGGCCACCAGTCCTGCAGACAACAAAACCCAAAACATCCACAGGAAGACGTGGCGAAGACAGCTCCATCTGCTCTCCCCGCAGGCTGACCGCTGGACAGGGGCGGAGCAGGGCGCAGCTCAGGCACACCAGGTCCAGCCTCAGCTCCTCAAAGCGCTGCTATGTCCCCACTGGGCCCAGACGCTGCTAACGTGGCCATCCAAGGGTCAGCACCCTGGAGCCTGGGGGCCAAATCCAGCCTGCTGCCTGCTTTGGTGGAATGCTTTTCTCACTGTTACATGGTTGCATTTAAAATGCTTATTCAGTACCCTTGTACATAATGTCCTCGATTTTGCTTCTTGGCCCACAAAGCCTAAAATGAACTATTTACCCCCTGGCCCCTTAAGAGGTTCCCACATCCTTGGTCTAGTCCATGCCTGTCTCAACGCCCTGGTCCTTCACCCTCACCTTCCCACAACTGGGTTTTGTTCCAAACACTCTGTCCTGACACTCGGAATACATTTTCTCAAACACCCAAAGCAGTCAGGTTCACAGGCAGGTCACAGAGGCAGACCCAGAGCATTCCAGAAGCACTCTGGGCCTCGGACTCGAACACCTGCCCCCAAAACATGGGCCGCAGGGGTCCAGCACCGGGACTTGGCTCTCGGGCAGCCAGCCTGGCACAGTCCTTGCCCTGCGGCACAGGGCATTCTCTCACAGCCTTTGCCAGGGCCCTGAAGGAGCCCCTCGCCCTTCCGGAAGGTCTGAAAAGGTTTTGTTTCTAAATCAGTGGCAAAGTAAATGTCCCTAACGCTCCTGTCCCTCCCTCACGCACTGCTCAGGTGGGAGTAGCGGCACAAACCACGAAGGAGCTGGGTAGGGGCACCGGGAGCACCGCGGGCCGAGTAGGGGTGGGGGGGGGGACAACACACGGCAGCAGGAAGCACGGGCACAGAGAAGAGGGGGACTCACACACACTCATCCCCAGCGTCAACAGGTCATGGGGGGGGGGCACAGAAATGACCATCCCTAGGGCTTGTGGAGCTTCCATACACGGACCAGGCAGTGAAAGGCATGTTGGTGTACAGCTACCGAAGCAGCAAGGCACAGTCCCTCTCTTCTGGTGCACAATGAGAGGGACTGGGAACACTGCACGGAGGAGTTTGGGCTGAAGTTACCCCCATTCACATAACGCGTCAGAGCACAAATGCGTTCCCAGGTCCAGATTTGACGTAAGGCCCAGGGGGACAGCTGCCTGCCCACAGACGGCCCTGAGGGCCTCCTCCTGAACAGGTAGGTCTCAAACACGCTGCTGTCCGGATGCCCCCATGCCCAGGTGCTCATGGAGTGCAGGGGGCGGGATCACGGGGGGGTGGG